>JANHFX010027895.1:11222-48711 GCA_027560015.1 Chloroceryle amazona
TAGCATTATCTTGCCATTATAGTTCAACTTTTTTTATCCAAAATTTCACTTTAGTGATCAAATTAAAGAGATGAGCTAACTCCAGCTCTCTGCTGTAGTTATGCTGCTGGCAGACTCACTAGCAAATTATTTCTGTTTGTGAAAATGTCAAGACTCCACAAGACTGAACTCTTGAGGAGTTGCATGAGCAGCCTCCTTTTATCCTCATAGTTTCAGTACTTGCCCACAATTAGTAATCATGTCCACTATCTTTTAAAGTCCTGGTGCTAATCTCCATTTCTACCAGATGAATTAATAACTTCCCATATGGCACCATATCAAATGCTTCAGTGAAGTCCAGTGGATTAGACTTTCTGTGTTCCTTTTGTCTAGAAAAGGAATTACCTTATCAGATAAGATAAAGTACATGAGCTGTCTGAAACATGTTTATGAGTTGGCTGAGGAGCCAAAGGTACTGCACTACCATCTGTGGGTTTATGAATTACTGATTTTGGAGAGTGCTTGCTGATTTTTGGATAAGAATGCTTCGTATTGTGCTCAGATACTTTGCATTTTTGTTGTTGCTATTGCCTAAATGTTACCTGTAATCTGCTTTTATTATATTGTTAACTTTTTACCCTTACTAACATTGGTTCACCACTTGAGTTCATTCTCATGGAGTTTTGTCTACTCTGTATTAAACTTGGATATCCAGTGGCAATATGATAGTAACTACTGTGTGAGTGGAGGAAAAATATACAGTCTTTCCTCTCAGTCTTTTAGCAGGGAATAGCAGTCTGTTAAGGTTCAGTGACAGAGACAGATTTTTATTGAAAAATTAAAAGAAGCTATTTCCACTGTGTATCTGGGATTCTTTAGTAGTTGTCTGCACTTATCAGCTTGGCAATAACCAAGTATCATACTGCATATTCTTTGAAAAACAAGTGTTTATTCATAAAGGTCTGAACAGAGTTGCATCAGTGTAATGCATGCAAATAAAGGAAAAACTGCAAGAATATTGATCCTTCTTTCTGGGGGTTGATAAAGCAAACAAAAAAATACAAACCCAGAAAACATCCTGTCACCCTTCAACTGATCAAAATAAGAATTCATGGAAATAAAAGGCCATCGGGTAAATTACCTCTTGCAGCAGTAAAACCATAAATTGAAGTCACCTCTGTCACTTTAATCAATTTTCAGTGACAAATATAATAATGTTTTGGCTTGTCAAAGGCATTGTGATACTCCTAATGTCAAAGACATGATGATTTTTCTGCAGAAGAATGGAGCCAGTTGTTACATTGATGAAAATTATTTTGGATAAATTAGATTTGAGTGATCATGTCTCATTTTTTTCACCCACAATGAAGTGGTATAGAGTTATCCAAGCTTCCAAATCCCTTTTCAAAATACTGTCAGATTTTCCAACAGCTTTCCAATTTTTCTTTGAGTAACAATCTCATTTTCATGGGAAAACACTAATGGTTTGTGCAGAGGACTAAAATTGGATGCAGTAGAATTCTTCTTGCAAATATGGAACTTAACTGTCCGTGTGCATCAGGTTCAACAATGGGAGCATTGAAAGCTCCTTGTGCAAGTGTTAGGGGTGAAAACCTATTTGGCTTTTGCAAGAAGGTTCCCCCTGCATTCACCTCCTGAGATTCAGAAGCTGACATCTGTTTTGCTTCCTTGACTGACTCTTTGGTTGAGGTACAATCAGTAAAGAATATAATTCTTTATCATTTATTCCTAGTGGTAGTTTGCTGAATACAAAAGCACATACACTTGTCCAATGACCAAATGCTAAAATAGTTAAATATTGAACCGCAGAGAATTATTAAACATGAGCAGATGTAGTATTTAGAGGTAAACCTGCATATTTGAGGCTGGAAGGTATCTTCTTGTGTGTATGTGTATGTATGTCTGTTATGGGGAGGCAAATTGTACTTCTCTGGACAGGTTCCTTACCAGATGTTTCTTACTACATCAGATGATTGAGGAACCAAAGTACATCTGGCTATTAAAATATCTTTATATGGTTACATGATTTATTCAGAAAGCATGGTTGAAACTAGTGAGTTTACAGCTACGTGAATAGCTCTTACCAGTATCTGGATAGAGATAGTAAGCTTTGGAACTTAAATTAGACAACAGTGCTGTTCTGTGCTTATTTACGAGGCATGTTTGTTTACTTTTAAGATTATTACATTCAGGCAGCCTTGTATTTACTTTATGCTATTTTGGTGTTTTTGCTGAGAGTCAAGAGACTTAAATAAACCCAGAGTCTCTATGGATTATAGTTATGTACTGTTTTATGCATGCTGGAAAGCTATAAGCCTTCAGGCTGAGATAACTGCATAATAAACATATATTTTATGAAATAATACCTTTAACACATGTTGCTTAAAAAAAAAGGAGGGAGAAGACAGTTCATCTCTGTCTGCCACAACAGACTTCTATCAAGAATAAATTTAAAAGAACTCCAGTTGTTCTTCCAGTTTTGGAAGAGATGATTTTGCTTCAGGTTTCCATAAGGTAGCAAGGAGCACTTTTGAATACGTTCAGTGAGCCTAAAGACACTGTGAGATCCAAATGCTAAAAGGCTTGTACTCAGCGTGGAAAGAGGGGGTGTCATTGGGAACAAGAGAAGGTTGCTTTGCATTTAAGACTTTGCGTTTTACCTGCCAATGGGTGTCTCTGATGAATTATAGGTGTTACAGTTTTGGTGTTTGCAAGGCTGTACTGCAATTCAATATTCTGCTACAATTATTGGGCAAATATTTGTTCAATAGATAAAGCTATTAACAGAATGACTGAAAAGGCAGTTTGGTGTTCCTTTCACTCTGAAATACCTACCATTTCAGGTGCCATCTCTGGACTTTCAGGTGTTTATCTTCCTTAGCTTTTCTCAGTCTGTTAGGAAGCAAAATGCCATGGCATTGTCACCTCCTCTGAGCAATTTCATAATACTCTTCCCATTCTGATATCTTGATACTATCAACAAAATAGCCTAGAGTGGCACGCTACTTGTATATGGCCCCATATATAATAGCTTTGTCACAGCTGCAGTGGTGTTATTTTGCCTTGCTCCACTAAAGGATTAAATTAAAATGTTGACTTTTATGTTATTGGTTCTCTTTGATAAAATTCACCAAAATAAGTAGCTGAAGTTTGTTTTTCAGAGTTTATTTCTCCTAGAAATGCAGGTAAATCTCAGTGCAGCTGTTCAAATACAGATTTTTCCTTTAAAGAACATAATGGCTTACAACAACTTATTTTCTAGATGCTGGCTTAAATAGTGAAGGAAAAAACCTACCCCTTTCTGACCTTGCTTGCTTTTGATATTATATTTAAGCTTTGGCATTAATATTCGCTGGTATTTCTTTCCTGTCCTCCTCCTTTTATTTTGATAGTCTAAGTTCTGAAGGAGATTTCCTTTCCCACAGATTAAATTTTGATGAGTAACTTAAAAGGTAATATTTTCTTGAAAGAAGGGTGAAATTTTATTCTTCTGAATCAAAATTTCCTTCAGCTCACATATCGTGGCCTCCAATGCAGTCAATCTAGAACTTTGCAAAGTAATTCAAACTCTCCAAAAAACCCAAAGTTTTTCATTTTATTGCCAAAAGAGAAAATAAAGTAACAAGGCTGAGAATATTTCATGGTTTTGACTAATAGATTTTTCTGAAATAATGCCCAATTTGGAAGTGGAAAAATGTGCTTTGGCTTTCTTATGTCTCCTCTATGGATTTGGTTTCTTGATCATGCTGCAATATTCACGATAAATCACAGCCTCTCTTCTTGTTGAGAACAGATGTATCACGAAAGATACAGCCCAGCCTGGAGAGGAGTGTGGCTGGCAACTTCCACAGATGCAGCTACATATGTATATGAACAAAAGTGAATATTTTACCTATATAGCTTTGCTTCTAGGTTTTCATTTATTATGCTTTCTAGTGACCTATCAGAGTTTTCCCATGGAAAGCTGATAGTTTTTGCAGAAACGTGTCCATTACTTGGGAAACCAAACTTGTGTCAGTGAGAGTTTTAAGGCTAAATAAATGTTTTTCCATTCAAAATGTTGGGTTTGGGGAGTCTGTTACCAAAGTAGGTAGCTACGTTTTATGCTGGCTGGAACGTCTGTACACAGGTAGTCACAATGAAAGCATAAGAACTACTAGCATTCATACAGATCTTGGTCTGTAGCTCTCACCTCTCAGAACATTACATCTGATGTAAGATTTTCTTAGTTTAATAAATGTTAGACTTTCCAGATTTATTTATTTATTTTTAAGTGACTTTTTGTGGTCTTACTATTTTGCTTAGTTTATCTGGATATACAATTTTTCTGTTAGTTTGGGTTAGCAATCAAGATGTGTGTTTGACAAAAAGAGAACTTGAGCTGCATACAAAGCCTGTGGCCAGATGGTATTGAGAAATCCAGAACCATGCACTGTGGACTTTTTGGTAAGGTGATTTCAGAGTGGAAAACTCTTTAGGCTGACATCTGGGCTTTATAATCTGTGTATTTCTTCTAATAATGCACTTTTGTTGATACAAGGAAAATAGACACTGCAACCTGTTAGTTTCTACTTGTTTCTTTATACTCCCATTTTCTCCTTAAATGATTTTTACTGAACCGTCATTTACCTCAGTGTTCTCCTGTCATCTTGATTCCTGGCATAGCAGCACTGTACAATCACACTCTAGAGCTGCATGTGTGAGCAGAACCAAAACCTACATTTTCCCAGGATACGGTTACTACAGAAATGTATATACCTACTCCATCCACATTTACTGTGGAGTGGCTTGGGTTTTTTTTTCCCTTCCTTCCTTCATGGTGTAGCAATGTTACCAGTTTTGATTTGGTTCTTTCTACAGGAGAGGAAAGGAAGGACTAGCTGACCTTATACAAACATCTGTGCAGCAAAGCAGCAAAAAAGTCACTCTCCAAATTTGTGTAGCTCTGCATATCCCAGCTCCCCTGATTTATGAATATATTTATGCATGCATACTGAATATTTGGCTGCTTTTTCAGAGGAACAGGCATGTGCTGTTAGTGCCAGTACTGTATCTTATGCAGTTATTTTGACTGTACCGATAAAGAGCAACTTGATAGCCAGTATAATTAACTACTGGCATAATACATCTCTAAGATCATTGACTTTGATTGAAACACATTTCATGTAGAACAGATTTCAGATGTGTAAACATTTTGTGGTTGTGTTTAAAGCACAGAAAGAACACACAACCCTACAGGTTTAGAGGTATTCAAATGGCAGTAAAAATGCTAAGTATGAACAAGTGCTAGGGAGTGTTATCAAATGTTGGAAATATTTAGGAAAATGCAGATTCTGTGAAGCTGGTTTCGTTCATCCTACCATATTTATGGCCACGTGGGGTGGCTATTTACTCGAATGGTTGTGTTCTGACTGGGCTGCAGAAGTGACGGACCCGGACAAACTCACAATCGCCACAGGGAGGAACTATTTGCACATCAGCCCTGCACTGATGGCTTTGCCAGGAGGGCCTGGATGATGACAGCTGACCCCCTCTTCCCCACTGGTACCCTATTAGAAAGGACCCCAGCTTTCAGTGTTGTCTTCCCTGCTCCGAGTTTTAATCTCTCGGGACTGGAGAAACATCAGACCGCGCACAGGCGTGGGTTCAGTTTAAACAGCTCATTCATTTCACGTTGTAATAACCTGCTCGTGCCCTTGACATTTTTGGTGAATAGAGAATTGGGACATTATCAGTGACTAGTGAGGATGAAAGGAAATACTTCACCTCAGCTGTGGAAGCACCAGCATCTGGTATACTTTAGCTGTTATCTTTGGCCAGGGACCTATAACTGATCTCACAGCTGAGACAGGAACCATATGCATAAAGAAATTTGTTTTAACCCTCTCCTTGCCCATCACTCATAGGTGCTCACCACATGTGTTAATGTGAGAGCCATTAACACTCCCTCATCAGGAAATGCCACCTAATAGGCAAAGGGTTAATAACTAAATACGGTATTTCTGGTGATGATGCAGGAAGAGATGCTTTCTTTGTGTGATGGTGCAGCAGCAGTATGACTGAAGGACCTTATCCAAATTAGCCAGGTATCTGACGTATGCTATATGTGGCTATACCTGCTTCTTTACAGCTTTGTCTGTGGTTTCACCCAATGTCTCATCTACTCTGAGGAAATTTAGAGTATCCCAACCATAAGGTGAAAGGTGATTTGTTAGTTTGAATGCTACATTGGTGGTTTAGCAGGTGGCTGATGCATTTCATGTTGATAAATTGGTGACTGAAGTGTTTTAAAAATAAGGAAATTTTGCAGAAGACACAAAATCATTATTAGGAACATATTGATAATCACTAATGGTTTCTGGATGCTGTGACTTTCAAATGGGCTGTGAAATTAAAAAATGAAAACAAAAAATCAAACCACTTCTTAGTTAGAGAGACCCAAGTTAATGTTTTATGTTGTACTCCCATTCTGTTTATCATTTTCTACACCATATAAACAAAGAAACAATATCAATACACCTTGTAAGTGTCAGTCAAGGAGTTTTCTTTAGCTCTAACTTTTTAATATATAGTTAAAGCTAACAACCAGCTGTACCATAAGATCTCCTAAGAAATACTTAGGAGAAAGAAGGGGGGGTGGGGGACGGACCTGAAAGGTCTTTACAGGGCAAACCTAATTACCATTGATGGGGTTTCTGCTTTTCTTTTTTTTCCATTGTAGTTGAAGACCAGCACTGCATGCTGTCTTGAGGTGGCTCTGTACAAGTCTGTCTTAAATGGTCAGGGAAAAAATAAAAACAAAAGCCTAAGGCAAGCCAAAGTAAATATTAATTTTGAAACTATGAACTGATATCCACAATGAAGTAACTTCTTTGGCAAACACCTGCAGTTTTGCTTAGAGTGTTCATGCTTATAGTGAATAGGGAAAGAAAGGATTTTTGATAATTGGGATGAGAAGCAGTGATATGAAACACACTGTAAAGAGATTTCACATGCAGTGAATTAGAAAGTAAACTTATTATATTTCCAGTCTTATGATTGACACATACTTTGGCTTGACTGTGTAATCTCTGTTTGTACAAATGCCAGATGAGATACCTTATTTTTGAACGTTCATAGCCCTTTTCTAGCTCTCACAGCTTCAAGAAAAACTTGCAATGCCAATAGATAAAGCTGTTTCATTTGGAGGACAATATCAAGCCTTCTTCATATATTTTTCCTTCATGTGGCTCTAGAGAATGTCATTAAAATTTTAAACATTTTACAGCCTATGAAGCTAGTGTTAAATAAAACATTAGCCTACGCATCACTCATTTTTTTAAGTTAAAGCTTAAGGCAAAATGTGCATTCCAGGTGTGCCTCTAGTAAAGCAACAGAACATGCTATGTAGCATGCTAAATTGCTTTTTGATGATCAAAATTCATCACTGGTTCCTAGCATTTAGGAAATAAATTAGGCAATTTCAAATGGTACAGAATAATTCTGCTCCTGACATTCCTGGTGTGATGTTAACAGTAGCAGGAGATGTGTCTGCCTTTCAGATAGGCTGTTTGTAGCCAATTTCTGCTCACAGGGCAATAACCGCATGAGAAAATGATTTTTTAAAAGGTTACATTTCAATACCAGCCACATATGAAATTTAGTGTGTCAAAGAAAACGTTTTTGCATCCTATGGGTATTGAGGATTCAAGGGAAGGAAAGATGCAGAATCTGAAGAAAAATTCCCATAAAACATGCAAATAGCCTAAATAGCCAGTTTCCTACTTTTCTATTTCATTTTGCATAGGCAAAGGGGAAATAACCTGTTCAGCTTAATGTTGCCTAATGTTTCCTGTTAGAAGACCCTTTCAGCAGAGGTTCTTTGCTAAACTTAAGACTTCTTAGTTGAAGCTCCTAGCCTTTTCCGCGTTTGTTGCCTTCCATTCTGTTTGCTCAAGACAAAACTTTCAGGAAAATTAATTCAATTGTTCCAAAACTTAATTCAAAATTTTCAAGACTGAATCTTTTCAAGGTTGGATTGAGGTAGAACATATTATTTGCTTTTGTCAAAATGACTGATTGAGCTGCTGACTGAGCTGCTGAGGAGGGTGATCATTTGAGAAGCTACTGGACATGAAAAATGAAAGCAGAACTAGCAAACTTTTTCTCTGCTGACACCCAGGCAGTCTGGCAGTGAAGATGGAAACTGCTGTACTGAAGTCCAGACAAGCTGGGGGGCAGAGACAAACTCTTGGGATAGTAAGAATATTCTCTCTATTACCCCTAATGATTATTTTTAAATGGCAGGAAATTTTAATGTGCATTTGTAATTCAGCAAGGGAAAGGGGCTGCTATGTAGAGGTATCATTTTGACAACAAGTCATTGCAAACCTTTGCTATCCTTGCTGTTATAAATGACTGTTATAAATGGATCTAATGTAATTGAAAAGATACTCCGAGATACTGAGCAAAAAGGCTCAGGTTTTATTGTAAAAGGTACCCAATACCCTTTTAATCAACGACAGTGAGGTATGTACAATTTCTTCCAATTCACAGTTGTATTCCACCCTGATTAGTCCTAAAATTATGTCAAGGGAACAAGACAAGGATTTAATTTCAGCTTATATTAAAATAAAATAAATAACGTAACTACTATTTTCAGATATGTTTGTTCCCTTTTGTTCACTGTGCCAATATATAGCTCAGCTAAGCCTTAGGATTAAAATAGGTGATCCATGATACTAATTAACAGATTTATAAATCATTCTGAATGATCAAGCCATTCATAATTTTCCTGTCATATACGGGAAGGTGTGTGCAGTTGCCAGAAATGTATTACAAGCGTAATGAAAACAGATAGTCCAAAATGCTGAGAAATCAAACAAATTCGTATTAACTATAACTTCAGTCACAGATCCAAAAAAAGTAATTATTTGCACAGTTCCTATACCCCACAACACCTGAAAATTAGGTAATGTTTAACTTATGTCAGATTGTAGGCCCAAACCCAAAGTCAATTGTTGAAGGCTTTGCCCTGGAGGAAAACTGTAAATCAGACAGGATATGAGAAGTGGCGACTGACTAATGCTGCTCAAGGACTGGGACAGGCAGAGGTGCTTCTCACTGGTAAACTTGGCAGAGTAAAAGTGGCTCCATCACTCATGGCATAGCTGCTGTGGGGTGTCTGTGCACCTGTGTGCAGAGAAATGAACAGCTTTAGAGTAAGGTTTGGATTTATTTCCTTTTTTTTTTTTTAATGGTTATTAACTTCACATAATCTCTTGCTTCAGCCTATTGAGTTTGAAACAATTCTCCAGGGTAAGTTCATTAAAGAGATGAAATATTTTAAATTGTTTCAGTGGGAATTTTTTTTGCAGTTCTCTGTGAGTATCACTTTGAAGCTAGTGACCAGCGATGCTGGAAATGTTAGATTGCTTTGGAGGTGAAGATTGAAAGAGAAAACTTTACTCAGCACTCATTAGACCACATCTGGAGTACTGTGTCCTGCTTTGGGGCTTCAGGACAAGAAAGATGTTAATAGAATAGAGCAAGTTCATCTGAGGGCCACAAGCATGATCAGGGCACTGGGGCAGGTGCCCTGGGTGTGGCAACAGAGGACCTGGGCTTGTTCAGCCTGGAAAAGAGACAACCCTGGAGGACCCTGTAACAGCCAGTGCCTACAAGGAAGCTACTGAGGAAATGCCACCAGCCTTCTTAACGAGGTGCATGACAGGAGAAGGAGAGACAGTGGGCATAAATTGAAACAGGGCAGGTTCCATTTTGACACAGCAAACTGGTTTTTACTATGACAGTCGGAGATGCTGCATGATCTCCATCCTTGGAGATTGAATTGGACAAAGCCCTGGGCAATGTTTGAATTGAGACATGAGATTCCTTTGTGTGGGAGAACGTGCTGGGTGGATGACCTCCCAAAGTGCTTTCCATCCTGAGAGGTGCTCTGATCCTAAGGGAGGAGAGTGGAAGAGAGGGACAGCAAGTAAGGGGTGAACAAAATTACTAGTAAAACTTACCTTGCTAAAACCAAATAGTTTTATCTGTTTATTTTACTTAGTAACCAGAAGTGCGGAGTGACATAATTGATTCTGACCATGACAATCCCCAGGCTACCACAAAGATTGTAACTCAACAAAGTTTTGCAGTATGTAATGCTGTAACGCCTTGCACTTGTGCAGAACTCCTATCCAGTGATCTCTAACCCTGTACAAACCCGGCTAACAAAGACTCAGCACAGTCCTTTGAGGCAAAGGATATACTGCTGCTAATTTCATTTCTGCAGATGCAGCTTGCAGAAAGTTATTTTGACTGTAGTTGTGCTGGGTTTGACTGTAAATTTTTGTGGGGTCAGGGGAACTGGAACAGATCAGGTGTACTGAGAGCACAAAATGATGGTCAGCTCTCCACTGAGCAGGCATGGACTAGATTTCTTTTTCTGCCTATCCTGAAGCAGAAGATGCATTGACATTGAGTCCTGATTTACTGGTGAAGGAGTAGTGGGTACAAAGTGTGGGTCTCTCGGCTTCCTGCCCATCATCCTTGCAATTGGAAGTAATGGGTGTACCCTCAGCTTGTTTCCCACTGCTTCTTGTCTCAGCCTGGCCAGTGCTGCATGGGACTCTCCTTTTCCTTTGGAGTTACAGAAAGGAGCTGATGCAGTTGAGTCTAAAGAAAGGCAACACCAGACCACATTTCCTAGATGTGGGCTTTTACTCTGCAGTTTGTGCATTACTTAGGTAGCAACAGGTGATTTTTTTTTTTCCCTTGTCATAATAAAGTTTTGCCATTATTCAGACACAGTCTTTCCCCACATTTTCTGTAGAATAGAGACCTCTACTTCAGGTATCAGTAGTTTAAGAATTTATCATCTCATAATCTGTTTAGGTTGTAGGCCCTACATAATCTACCCAAATTAAAAGAAGCACAACCCAAGCAAGTGCTCCCCACCATTCACAGATCCAGATCTCTGCGGAGAGCCATGTGAGTTCACCTAAGAGAGCATTGAGGTTTGAGTTTGGTTTTGGTTTAGTTTTTGTCTTTTAGCAAGTCTGACTTTATTAAGGGGAGGAATCATTAGATGAGCTAATAAGACTGGAAGAAACAAACAGTTCTCCTGGGTGCACAGTCTCTTCTCGGAGGCCAAGGTGGATGATAGAGGTTAAAGTTAAAGCAGAAAAGTGAAAAGTAACTGACAGAAAAGCAGCACATTGTTGATCCTGACTTAGGACTCTCAGAAGGCAATACCAGCCTTTGCATTGGCTTGAGTTAAAGATGTAGTGCTGTTTGCCTCTCCAATTGCCCCAAGCAGCAGTTAAAAATGGGCCATGTTTTGACTTGGGTCTCATGGACAGAATTGGTAATGTAATTTCTGAGTCTGGGTGATTCTGAACTTGTCAAAAGTACCTTGTGCTTAAATTTCAGCTTTGTCAACCATTAAATTAACATGATCTTGGTCCTTACCCTTGAAACGACTTAAAGATGAACATAGAGTCTATTTGCTTTATTTTTTTTGAAGAATGAGACTGACTTTAAATGCGTAGCTGTGTAGATACAGGGTGAACATAGCTCTGTTTCTTGCCTCTCTTTCTGGCTAAACTTAAGGCAGATTGCTGCTTCTGCAGCTGGATCAACCCTAAGTAGGCAGCCCATGGAGTTGAAATTCACTGTTCTACATCTGAAGTTAATGTCCTAACCACCAGCCTATTATGTTCCACTCATGCTGGAATATAAAACTCAAAAGACCAATGTCCAATTTGGATCCAAGATAATGGTGCGTAACCAAAATGTGAAATTATTAAACACTTTCTGTGTCCCTAAACTGACAAGGGAAAGGTGAATGAAATCTCTTAATTGGTCTTTGATTTCCCCAGCCATCCTCTTTTCTCTAAAAACTGCTAAGTCACTTGTGCAAGTGTTTTCTTAGATCTGCAACTAGCTTTCTAGAATGGAGCATGTGTTTTGGTGTGTCTGAGTTATTGCTGTAGTCCATGAGTAGGGAAAGAAATCAAGCATTTTGTACACTATAAAAATTTCATTTATTTTATAGATGTGTTGTGATTTGCCTCAATTTACTTTTTTTAGATAGAAGGGCGTAATCCACTGAATTCAATGTAACAGCCCTTGGGTCTTATAAAGTAGTCTTAAGCCTGGGTAAAAACAAGCTGGTGGTTTCTGTGGGTGGGCTGACTGGAGCCTGTGCTGGTGCAACAGGGGCAGAAATCTTTGGGGTTGCCCCAGCCAAGAGCTGTAGCTGTGTTCCCATCTCATCCCTTCCTTCCTCTTGCTTGCCCAATTATTAGGCTTAGCCTCAGGCCCTTGAGAAAAACCCTCATTCTCAGCACAAGCTCGTGGCGCTGCACTCTTGCAGGGAATGTTACCATCTGGTGTCGGCAATTCTTGCTGTCCCAGCTCTTGGAGGAATTCATATTTTCCGGATGCATGGGTGGCAGGATTTTCTGTGGCTGATTTCTTTTGTCTCTTTAAACACTCATTCTTCATTGCGAGCCTCATGGGCAGCAGGCTGTCCAGCCAAAGTGCGTAAACATGGAGGGGAGGGCTTTTTCACCAGTAAGGGTTTTACAATGGATGTCTATTACTCAAAAGAAGGAAGGCAGTTTTATAAGGCCGGCGAGTGCACATTTCCCAGCCTGCTTCTTCTTAAATTACCAGGAATGCAAAAATAACCAATAGTTTGACCTCTTAAATCACAAATTGGATAGGCTTACCATTAAAGGACATTGTAAATGTGTTTCCCATTATTTAGTTCATTTGGTATGTTCGGCAGTGAGCTTTTGGATGTTTTGGGGTTTTTTTAATTCTTTACAGAAAGCATTTGATAACTTTCTTTCCTGGAGTTTGATTAGGTCCTCTGGACCTACAATAAGAGAAACTGAAGACTTTATAATGAAGGTTGGGTGGAGTTATAATATTCTTGCTATAAAAACTAATGGGTGCATGCTATAAAGTATGGGTATAATGAATAGAGTGACCTTCATAAATAAGAGCTATCCATCTTTTATATTTGGAGACCGTAGACAAAGATTACACCAGAGAACTGTCCCAAATTGAGACATGCTGTATACAGTTCGCCAGAGATTGCTTTTCTGCCTAGGAAGGAAATAATTTTCTGGGAAATTTCTGCAGAGGGTGGGATCTGTAAAAATCCTGCAATGTTGGTCTGATCTTGTTCTCATTTAAATCCATGGTGCACTCTTTGTGGAACTCCTGTCTGAGCAACATAAGCATGTATCTATTTGTTGTCCTCGTGTCTCTTTTCTAACTCATTTTTTATATTTTAGTAGATTTTCGTAATTTGAAAATAACTTTTTAAGAAGCAGAGGTCCATTCATTGTGGACACTTCAGTATAGAAGTAATGGAAGCGAGGGCAACGTGCTAGTTTTATGAAGTGTTTGTTAAGAGTTTTTTATAAGAGTGTTTCCAAAATTTTTCTGCCTGACACTGGGCTTGTTTGGAAATGTTTTCATTATTTTTATCTTTTAAATGTTTTTGCTACTTTTATTTAGAATTTTGTTATCAGCATCTACAATAAATTGCAAATGAAATGAGTTTTACTGAAACAAGTTTCAAATCTATTATTAAAATAAAATACTTCAGATTAATCAGGCTCTATAGAAGGAGAGGATATGTGTGCTCTCTAAGTCATATCTCTGTCTGGGGTATGATTCAGGAGAAATTAAGTGGCTGTGTATTGTCAAAACTATGGTAGCCTTGGTCCTATGCACGCTGCCTGTAGGTAGAGATTACGGGCACATTTTGACTGTAATCAGCTAGTCTCTGATGCTGCAAAAACTTGAGTAGTTGCCTTTGGTTAGTTAGCCATGTGTAAAGCATTTGCAGAGTTAGAGCCTGCTGTTGTCTTTCTTGCACTTGTGTGTTAGTTGAGAGTGTAAGTAGGAGACTCCCAGCGGACAAGGACAGTCACCTTCCTTACCATTGCTCCTGCTGTAATGGAGGTGATGCGGTCGGCAGCTCTTCTGTGGTTGATGGGCTTGGAAGGTGATAGGTGGCTTCACTATGGCCATGATCATGCTTTAAAGATATTTAACTCATATAGCTTAATTGCTACCCTGTTTGGCTAGGAGGGCAGCCATGTAAAAGGCAACCTGTTCTCTGACCAGGCTTTGAAAGTCCAGTGCATAGGAGCGTATGCAAACTTAAGTCCTGATCTCAAAGGATGAGAACAATTTACCTTTATTTTTCATCTGGGGGGCATATAAAGTGGCCTGCTGTCAGGGAGAGGAAATGAAAGAGGGATGAGATAGACAACTGGAAGTGCAGGTGGTTTTACTGCTTTTGTGATGAAACTGTCTTCTGCCTTTGATTCCTCTAAGAGGAGCACGCAGTACAACAAACCTCTACTTTATTTCAGTGCATGAGAAGTAAAATGTGTTTCATTAAAATGAGCTTCTAAATGTGTTTCATTAAAACAAGATTTTGAAAAATACTTAGATGATGACGACTAGATTCTCGAAGATAGTTTAAAGAAATGTGCATAGCATTCTGTGAACAGATAAAATGTCATCTGCAATTCTTTGGATATATTGCCTGTAATATGCATTGTCATCCTCTGTTTAAAGTCTTATCAGAAAAGCATATAGAATAAAATTGAGATCAGTAACAGAACATTGTTCTAAAATGTCTTTGTCTGTCAAATGAAAGGCAGGACCAGAAACAGGTTGTATTTAACTGTGCAGCTGCTTTTAATAGAGATATGGAAGCAAAACTCACATAATGAATGTTCTGAAAATTTTTTTGGGCTGCTTCTAACTTTTTTTAAGTGAACAGATTTATAGAAGTTGTCGAGTAAATAAACCTAAAGGTCCAAGATTCAACTTTAAGTGGTTCCATAGGTTGAAAGGCTACTGATATCTCATGGAGTAGACAATTTCCATATAATTGGTCTGTGACCAGTTCAGTCTAAGAGACTGGATAGAGGAGTCGGTCTCTGAGGTCCACTGAGGAAAGAAGTTTATGTACATATACAACACAGATAAAGGTGTTCTGCTGTCACAACCTTTTCACTGGGTTTTTCTTATGTGTTTTTAATCAAATAATTAAAATTTTCTATTTTGTTAGTAATTAGTTTGGCCTGTACACCCTAATTACTCAGTGTGTTCCCATTGCTTGAGGTACTGCAAAATGCAGAAAAAAAAAAGGCAGTCTGTGACCCTAAGAATTTATCATCTTTGCATAAGACAAGAAAAAACATATGTATTCAGTAGAAGAGAGTAATAAAAGTATATTAGTCTACAGGACAGCAAGTGGTCTCAGCATGCAAGCAACTTAACCCTTGTCAGATTATTTTGGAAGAGCCATCTGTAAAAGGGGGGATATGAGCCTTGTGATATGCATATACCTAAATCCTGTGTAAATACCAAGGGTTCAATGCAGCCCAGCTATTCAGGCAATAAATTTTCCTGGAACACCTTTTTCAGCCTCTAATAGTTCCAACAATGAGTAGAACTAGAGTTTGCTGGCAGCTGCTGAGGGCAGGATCTGTTGAAATTAACGACACATGGTTAATTAATGCCAGGTCTGTGCATTGTTTCAAATTCATCACACAAGCCCATAGCTGTATTTATATTCAGATGTATTAATTGTTTCAAAACTATTTTCTCATGATAGGATTATTTCCTGTGGGAACTTGTGACATACCTGTACCCATTTATACCACGTTCCAAAGAAGGAGGAAAGTTATGCACCAGAGTCCTCACCAGGCTGCTCTCCACACTGAAGGACAATGGTAAGCAGTGGAAAAACAAATGTGCCTATCTTGTTAAAGCAAAATGAGATTTCATTATGGTGTTGGCCAAATACCTACAGACGTGTTTCTTTTTAAAAACAAACAAACAAACAAAAACCCCAAAACAAAAACAACAACAACCAAAAAAACCACAACAAATAAACAAACAAAAAAAATCCCCAACAAAACAAAAAACAACAGACAAAGAATACTGGGGCAAATGTTGCAAAAAATGGAAGTAAAGGGGGAGGAGAAGCACCAGGCCTGGAATTAACATTGGGAAGCTCTAAATAAAGGCATCAGGAATTAGGTTCTTGCAACACCCAAAAGAAGAACAAATGGAAATGAGATTTAAGGATCGCAACAGGTAAGTGCACTTCAAAACATGGCATTGATTACATGGAAAGAGTAAAACAGGCAGTCTGAGGGCTATCTGGTGAAGTAGTGAATTCCTGTTACAGCCTGAGGACATCATTTCTGATAATATACATGGTGACCTGTTAAGATTCTCTGTCAGTGGAAGTGACAAGAGGGGGTGAATGACCCACAGCATCACCTGCTTTTGCTAGCAGATGTTGGTGCACAGCATCCTGGGGGACAGGGGGAGGCGTAACACAAGCTTTTGCCTCCCAGAGTGATCCCAGCCAAATGTCTGTCATTATCAATACAGCTGTCACACTGATCCTTGTGGGTAAGAGCTAATGGTGGGTGTTCGTTTACTTTATGGAACTTGTGGGGGGTTTATTGCTATGTATATTTTTAAAGAAACTACTCAACAATTCCCTTTATAGCCAAGCAGCACATTAGTGAATAGAGTAATAGCACAATCAAATCCTTCTACGAGGCAGAGGAAAGCAATGCTTCTTTTTTTCAAGGAATTTAGCAGCATCCAGTAATCACAGTGATATATGCTAGGTTCATGCGTTCTCCCAGGGAGAGAAGGCAAGGGAAAAATAACAGATGCTAGGCTGGGTATCGGTCTCCTGTGATAATAAAAACAACATTGAAAGTTTCAAGTGGGGAAGGCCTAAATGCAGAAAGTGTTGGAAGATCTGGTTGAAGATTAGTCTTAAACCTCACGTGGGGGAATGGGAGGTGAACTCTTTTTCATAAATCATCCAGATACTTAATTTGATATCAAACATGAACCTTAACATGTGTCACATAATCTGGTTTAATACACATGGGTCTTATTAAAATAGTGTGAGCCAAGGACTGTGCTGATTTACACAAGTTTGAGCAAGTCCTTTGCAACGTAGAAAATGTATATTAATTTAGAGTTCTCTCATTTAGAGATAGAACTTAAGACTTTTTTAGCAATTCTGGTAGTTTTCCTCATTAAGGGACTGATCCAGTGCCTATTGGTGTCATTGGAAAGATTCCTGTTGCTTCACAAAGGGAGATTCATCACCTGAGACACAGTTATCTGAGACATAGTGACCAGGCAGAGAGAGAAGCACTTCCAGAGAAACTGTGACTCTGAGTCCAAACCCAGAGCTGCTTTGGATTGGGGTATAAAGCTGGATGCTATGAGCTCCTCTCTTTGTTCTCCTTCCTCATTTTAATTCTTTTCTTCTTCTCCACTTTTCTTCTTTTCTCTCTTTCTTTCCCCGCCCCCAGGATTCTGAGGGGAAAAAGTAATTCACAGCTGGAGTAAGCACACCAGCTATGTGGTGTGCTTTATGACTGGTACCAAAAATCAGCAGGTTGAGTAGACCACTGACATTGAATGAGGTTCCCTCAGTCAGGATTATCAGCCTTGCTTCTCCTACTCCTGCACTCAGTGGGAGCTCCAGGCTATGCTTCATCAGTACAGTATCAGTCATCACTGAATGTACACTCAGAAGATACCAGTAATCAATATGCTGGCCGAGGAATGAAAATGCACTACAACAGCAACTAAAGGTGGTAGGCTGATTTCATGAAAGTCAGCAGCAAAATATGATTTGAACCAACAGCTAACAGGCAAGCCTTTTAAAAGCAAGCAGAGTAAGGAAGTCAAGTATAAAAAGAAATCCCATTCTTATTTAACTAAATTGATATCAGTTTCACTGCAGTAATTTTGATATCGTTATCTATGATTACTGTGGTGTGAGTTAGGTCATACTCCAGTCTGTTGTGAGGTGTGATTTTTTTTTTTATTTTTTTTTTCCCCAGTTAAATAGTTCAAAAGTATGTTTGGGAAGCTAAACACAAGCTTTTGCTTGGTATGCAAGGAGATGTGAGATGTGAGAAACTTCTGAGGTTGAGTGAATGAGTGAATGAGGAGGATTCAATGTGCAAAATATTCTGTAGCACAAAATGCATGTAAAATATTTGTGAAGATAGATCAGATCATAAACCAGTATCTGTAACGGGTTAAAAATGAAGTGAAATCCAGGAATATAGGAACTGCAGGAATTCCTGTGGGAAGAGAATCCCTAGTTGCAGTTGAAATTAGGAATTTTCAAGCAGCCTAGCTCCAGTCAAAAGACAGAAATAAACCTTTTTATACTCTAACATTTTACAGAATTCCTACAGGAATGCTTATTTAAACAAACAAACAAAGAAAGATGATTCTGGCACACTAGAAACATCTTAATCTGACCTGTGAGAAAGAATTCCTAAAGGATGCTGGAAATGACAAAGATCTTAATTTAAATGCAGGAAAATTCTGAACTTCTGTGACCGATGCACAGGGAACTCAACACTTTTAAAACCCATTTCTACATTAAAAATATGGGTGATTTATTGCCATTGCTAGACGTAAGGAAACGTTAATCTTCTGGGATACCAGATCAGTTTTTCTGATTAATCAAAACAAATACATAAAAAATGTTTTATCTGTATGGTACACCTGCTCAAGAGTATCTCTGTCCTACTTGAAGCTTCCTTTTTTATTTTACTACTTATATCTTGAAAGTTTTTCAATCCTTTGTGCAAATTTTTGTGGCACTGAAAGACCTCTACTTCTCAACTGTTAATCATAGAGAATAATTTGTCTTGTGATGGGACATGATCCAACACTTAACTGAAGTAAGTGGTACAATTTCACTGATGTTAACTCCAATTGAATCAAGCTCAAGGTGTTGCAAAACTGAAACTTCAGCCAACATTTCACAATGGCTTTGAACTGGAAGCAAAATAAGAGCTATATTCTGATATCTTTCCTCCTGCAGAGGAGTTTTCTTTACTCCACAAAAAGAGTTTCCTTCACTCATGGGACTTGTGGGGTGATTCAAAGGTATCAAAAAAGGTAGCATTTGAATAGAGCTACTTTTTAGTTTCTTTCTGTTTAAGTATTTTCATTGAAACAGTAACAAAAATAAGCATACCTCAAATAGTTGGTTAAACAATCAGTTTTATTTCCACCTAGGGGACTAAAGATAAAGCTGTCAGAACATGAATATAATATATTAGGACACATTTAAGTTTAGAAAGTTCTTTTCTTTTGAATTAGTAAAAAGTAAGAGGAATTGCAACTTCTCCATAGTAGGAGGGAGTATTCATATAGTAGACTGACCTTTGAAGTAACACTGGTGATTTAAAACAAAGACAGGATGCATAGTTTCCTCGACTGAAGGAGAAATACAGCAGGTGACCTTTTCTTTAGCTCTATGGCTCTTCATTCAATGCAATGTGCTGCCTGCTCTCTTTTTCTGTCCGCATTCTTCATGCTCTGTCCAAAAGATGTGCAATCTCATTCTCTTAATTCCTTCTTCAATACTCAGTTCAGTGTTACCATATATAACCTCCCCCTCTAAAGCAGTTTACCTGAGTGTCTTTGCAGACACCTTTTTTTTTGTGGGGTGGGACATATGCCAGCATTTTTGATTTAGAGACTTAAATTTTCTGAAAACTCTTAATGATCTTCCTATCTGAAAGCAAAGCAGTAATTACACACAGAAAAACCAATGGAAGAACTTTGGTGAAAGCACAGAAAATACAGAACTTTGTGAAAATGGAAGTGAAAAGTAGATTGAAAAAGTTACAAGAATATTTAAACTTACATAGAAGTTCTTTTGTTTTCATAGAGGATTTGTAGTACACATTATTTCCAATACCTCTAATTCAGCTTTTGAGAAGTGTGGGTTTTTTTGGAGGGATGTTGAGATGCTTTCAGTAATTGTTGTCCTTATTATATGAAGCTCAGCAACTGATAAAACCTCGTGAAGATTATATATGAATATGAAATTATATGACAGATAACAGTTGTAATTAAGGCTCAGTATTCTTTTTTTTTTCTGCATTGATTCTGCAGTTAAACATGAAAAAGCTATGATGCTGAAGGTACTCTATTTTGTGGTAGTTGCTAGAGAGCAATGAACCCTGCAAATTTCATTTCTTGGTGTAAGAAAAATCAGTGGCAGTGACAGCCTGTTCGCAGGAAGGCTGTTCAGACATTGCCTTTGGATTCTTTTTTCATGCTATGTACACAGGTAAGTCTGTTCAGTGGAGTAATTCTGAATTTTTGTGAGTGTAAACATCTGGAGAAAGAGATCTACTGCATAGTATTTCAGCTTCTCTCAAACAGATTTTGTTGGTGACAGTGTTTAGCTTATCTAGATGATTAATTACACTGAAAGAGAAAAAGGATAAATATCATTGATTGAGGGAGAAAAAACATCTATATAGTAAAAATACAAATTGAGCTCGTTTGAGCTGACTGTTATGATCTTTGTTACAGAATACCTTGCACAAGAGTTTGATTTGTATAGAAATTTTGTATCTTCATGATTGTGTAAATGGACAATGAAATTCTAAATATATACCTCATTCCTTGTCTTCTGCGAGGAGTAGTTATGGGTTTAATGCAATGCCCGTGCTTAGTTGCACTACACTCATGTACTTCCATTGACTATAATTTTAAGCCGTCAGAAATATTGCTGAAGAATCCTTTATTTCAATATCTCACTGAAAATGTGATCTGTAGGAAACGATTTTAACTCATTTACATGTATGTTTTCCTTAGGTTCATTATGTTATAACTGTTACTTACTGCCCTAATACATGCTGTTACAAATCTGGATAAAAATAGCAGAGAACAAACAGTCCAGTCTTTAAAGATGTTCGTTTTCACGAGTGTAAAGATTTTCTGTTTACAAATCCACACAGTTACCATTTTGTAATTATTTCAGAATGATACTGAGTCAAGTATATAACCTTCAGACCTCACAATTCTTAGGCAAAATCTCATCTGTTAAGAAATCCTTGGCTACAGAACACAGAAACACAAGATGTAGGATTATTTGTATATAGATTTTTATTGCTTGCATTTTTGAATCAATATTGGTAGGTTTGTATTCTCATAAATCAACATCTTCCTTCAATTAATTCTCTGGATACCTTAGAACTGTTCATATACCTTTTGGTTTTCATGTGTAAAACCTGCTATAAACACTTGACTCATACAAAGAGAATTATGCACAATCTGGGGAGTTGTACTGTATAAGCCATTCAAAAAATGTAAGTCCTTTTGGAAAAAGAAAACAGTTGTGTACATTTTTTAAATAATGTTTCTTACTAATGCTGAAATCAAGACATCTTAATGTTGACTTAATAATGTCCTGTATATGGTATTTTAACTGAGATAGTACTTACTAAGTGCAAAGCTAAATAATTTGGTTTATTTTAATATTTTTGTTATACATAATCAAAATTCCTGCCCATAATTATATTATTGAACAATTCTCTTCTTTTATATGCTCAAGCTGCAAGAGATTTAGATTTGAGAGTTATACTCTACATGTTTTTTCTGATTTTTTTTTGTCTAAATTATGTTAGACACGGTTTTATATTTTCAGTGGGGTAAACCCTGGCATACATACATCATCATTGCTTCAGTAAATTTATCACTCATTTTATTGAGCTCTAAATTGTTCAGCATGCAACCTAGATAGTGTTAGAATAATGAATAATTTTGCTGTGAACATGATCAGCATGCTTTCTAAGACAGTGCTTCAGCCTCTTTTCCCATTTCAGCAGCAATTTTATTCCTGTTTCCAGTCCTCTGTTGGGTCTGAACCTCTGTTGGTAACTTATCATTGATGGAGTTTTTAGCTTGCTTAAAATTATCATGTTGGGGGAATATCATCAATTTACATGGGCTTAGATTTTGACCTGTGGTTTATGTCCCATTATTCCTACTTTTGCTTGAGGCATAGAGTTGAGGACTAGAAAGACCTCATCGGAGGGCAAGGGGGGAACATTCCTATGCTAATTTGGACAAATAGCTTGTCCATCTTTCTGCTTCTCTTATTTAGCTTGCAGAAATATTACCAACAGCACTTAACTATTGCAGACTTTTTTTTCAAATAGCACTGTATTAGAACATTAATTAAAAAGCGCAGCATTTAATTCATTTGGCCTCTGGATGTAGACTCACCTAGCAGCTCTGCAGGCAGGACTTTGTTTCCAGACTTCCTTTATGTACGTTACGTTGAAGCACAAACAAGGGTTTGCATAACAATCTGTTGGCACAATATAGAGATCACATCACGGCACAAATCACTAAAATAATCTTTTCCTAAACTTGGCAGGGCAGTAAAAAATATTTTTCCTGTAGTTGCTTCTGCGTTGGAGATGTTTGCAAATTTGGAACAAAAAGCTTCTTTAGGATTTGATCCAAACAGATAACAGATTATAATGTCGCTTAAAAACACCAAAACCATTTGTAACACAGTTGCCAAGTTTGAGAAAGAGCCCAGTTAAATCTGTTTAAGTCCTCTCTCATATATCATTAGAGATTTCCCATTCAAAATCTCTCCATTAATATTATTTATGGACCATTCAAAGTAATATTATTTTATGTTTGGGGGAAATAAAACTTTGGGGATTAAATATTTCACTTGTCAGTGTTCATTCCAGTAAATGTATTTTTCCCTAGCTAGATCCTGGAGTTCTTAATATAATAGCTTGCACTTGTAAATACTTGTATCTGTGACCCTGATCTCTCTTTTCTCATCAAAAACAAAATAATTATATTTCACAAACAGGTCAGCCAGCCAACCTTTACTACATTGTCCCACCAGTTCTATTTTGGTTTTGCTGTAACCTGAAGATGACATTTTATAGTAAAATCAAGAACATAGCTATGAAGAACAGACTCCTGTTGGCAAGATATTTGCTATGACTTTATGAAAGCAGAGATATATTTGTTTCAGTTACATGCTCCTCACACTTGATCAAATCCTGTTGGAGCACAGGTTCACCCATGGGTGGACTGGTAGTACTGAAGACAGTTTCTCCTGGTTTTTGCAGATTTTAGAGTAACCATGTCTGGCTTAACTCCAGGAGTCATCATCCAGCTGTTTTCGTAGGGGAAATCAGTTCTTCCAGCTCCAGCCCTTTCAGTCACTGGCACCTCTGCTAAAGATTAACTGGCAGGTTTGGTTGTGGTTTTTAGTCTGTGATGTTAAATGATTTTATATTTCTGTCAGAGACATCCTGAACAGAAATGTGGCTGCTTGTGGTACACGGGACACAAACAGCAACCTTTGTGTATCTGATGTATGTACATTATTGCATATGCATGACACAGTCTTTGTACCTGCCAATTGTCTGTGCAAGGTGGATTTAATGACTCCAAGAAAGCCAGCCTGGGACTGAGTCTATTGAAGGCCGGGTGGGGTTGATTTTGGTGTGCTGAGGGAGTTGGGCACACCTGGGGTATGCTGCACTCCTCGCACGCCGGAGGTTACCTGTGTGTGAGCCACTGTGCTGGTCTGCACATGAGCAGTAGTGATTTCTATAGGGCTGAGTCTGACAGCAAAGACCCAGTCAATCACCAGCATGCCCCTAAGTTCAAGCTGAATTTTTTTATCTGTTCTGTAGAATGTAAATCACTACACATTTATCAAATAACAAGTCATGAATGGGTCAGAAAAGCATTTCTAAGCTACATGTGTAAGCAGAGGAAGAAGACAGTTTCTGGCTGATGCCCATCATTAATCATACAATGTGAAGAACCTATGTTCAAAACCCAACAAATCGCGGCTTGCTTCATTGGCATGGATTTGTGACAGTGAACAGAGAAACAGGAATCCTAGATCAATTTTATATTATTCAGGTTACTGGGAGGAAAAACTATACTTGACCTGGAGAGGGATCTTTCATCTGTTACGTTACTATAAATAAGACTTTTTTTTTTTTCCTTTGCATACTGTGAATGTATTTTTCATCATGACATAATACATTTGTGTTGCTGTGGAAACACAATAATGTTATTTTCGTTGTCCTAGGAAACACAGAAACAACACCTGACAGTGGCTGTCATACCACTTTGGATGGATGATCGTTTTCTCCTCTGTTCAACAAAATCTTCCATTCCCTACTGTACCTGAAATAGCAGAGGTTCTTGTGGTTATTATCATTATCTTTAAGTGCCCATTCACATGAAATGGGACCAGCACTCCATGCATGAAAATATTCACTGTCTGCGGTATGGTTTTTTCAGTCTATGGCACTGGTCCAGGAAGTCACTTTGTCCTTGCTGAACTTCAAACCTCAGAGAAGTCCCACTGAAATCGATGGGACTGTTCATGTGCTTAAAGTTAACTACATGCGTAAGTGCTTTGCTGGACTGCTGAACTAAATGTAAATGACCAGCCCGTGGTTCAGAATGAACATTTGAGAACTTGAGAAAGTGTGTTGCCATTGATTTCGGGTTTAAAATGGGAGAGGATGTACTAGCTCTCTGTGAGTTTCCATGTTTCCAGCAACTCGGTCATGAAGGAAAGTTTTATCACTTGGGGGGAAAAAAAAAAAAGAGGGTAAATTGAGGGGCAATTGTACACAGGGGAACATGCTTATACCATGGGAACATGTGTGTCTTTGTGGGCTAGTTGCTGTTGTTTTCTGGGTGTTTCAGCAAATGTTCAGGTCTCATGTCTTCTGCTGCTCTTCTGTGAAAAGGGAAGCAACAGGCTAACATTATTATTCTGTTATGTTGTCATTAGTGAAGCCCCATGTGTCACTTCTAGCTTTTTGACTGCGTGTGCAGTTATAGACAGAGCTTTGTTTTTTTCCATCTGTCTCCCTAAAATCTATTTTCACAAAATCCTATGGCTGAACAATTATTTTTTCTTTATTTTTCTTTATAAAGAAACTTCGATTAGTTTTATAATACTTCATGCAAATGTCAAATGAGGAAATATAAATTCTCAGTAAAATCAGGTTTATGCTGTTACACATGGCTAGAAAAAAACTTCTTTACTTAGACCATCGATTTGTGTCTTATACACTTGTGCTCATATGTCATGTATACTTACGTTCATTCTCTTATGACCATATTTGAATGCCTGTGGCAAAAAAAAAGCCAAGCATTTCAGCATGTAAGAATATCTTTAGTCTATATTTATATATGGACCAAAGTTCATGGAAGAAAAACTTGATAGGTTCAAGCATGAGTCCAGTGTAATGATAAATTTTGACTCCCTATAGATTGCTGAAGTGTTGAAAGAAAAAAATACCCTGGAATCCTGCTGACCTTTTTCCCAAATGGCCTGACACCAGTTACTCCCAGTTACTGGCTCCATATAGTACTGTCAGTAAGAATAACCACTCTTTATTCTGTGCAAAGCTTTGCAATTTACCCAGCGTTCAGTGTATGAGTGTGTGAGAGAGAAGCAGGCAGGGAGGGAGAGGGAGGAAAGAGGTGCAGCTAGACCTGTACTTCAACAAATGGTTTCTTTTTCTTTCTGGAAGTCACTTCTTCCCTTATTATTGTTGTAGCATTCCTTTCCTCACAACTGTTGTCGTTTCTTGCTTAGTCTAAGATGAGCTGTGTGCAAAACAGAAGATGGAACATGCAGCAGCCCAAGTGTAATTCTTAGAAAGAAATGTTAAGTGTGTCTTTAGAAACAGTGTTTGATGGGGCCTTCATTCAGATAAACGGGCTGACAGGGAAAAAAAAAAATGGAGAAAGCGGTTAATAAACCCTGCAATTCTTACATGTTTTATCTGGTGGAGGAAGGACATAGTTGTCTAATTCTTCAGAGATGGCTTGGGCGTGGTGGACATTTCTGGCTTCATTCTTGGTGGACGCACCGTTGGGTGTCAATAGCACACAGAGCAACACATCTGCATTTTCTGGCCTGGGATAGTTTATTTCATTACTATATCCATTTAGGGAAGTAAAGAGAGTGAATCTGCTCCTTAGGGGAGGAAATCCAGTGAAACACTTGTGCCAGAGTTATTCTGTGCTCAGTGCACAAGCTACATAACACTCAAACTGTATAATTGAGTGCTGACTGATGTTCTCTTCCATATTAAATTAATATATGTAGGTTTCTTCATTAAAGTGTTTTAATTGTATGGTGTGAGAGTGAGAAAGTAATCTTTAGAGGAAAAGGAAAGGCATTCAGTAAAACCTGAGGATCCACACAATGCTCTGCTGCCTCTGTTGTTGCATGAAGGGCATTCCAAGGACCTGGTGGAGAAGCTTCCGAGCCTCGGTGCCGGTGCTTCCTGCAGAGTTGGGGGACCTGCCAGGGGCTGATACAGACCACCTGAATTAAGGGCTTAGCTTCCTCCCAGGGCTGTCGGGAGCCCAGCTTCCTCGTGTAAGCACTTGGTTTAGATTCTTTGTAGGAAGCTTGGATTCCTCTGGTATTTCCAAGCTGAAGGTTTGTGTCCAAAACTGATGGATCTACACATGTCATAAATCAGCGTAGCTCAGTATCGGGTTTGATTCTGGATGATGTACTCTAGTGTGGACAAAGCAGTTTAGCACCAAGGCTGAATTTATTGTTGGGCTTACGATGAACAGACATAAGTGGAAATCCTGATAGTGCTGAAGCTAAGGGCAACGTTGTTTAGCTTCAGTACATGCTTCAGTTACACAGAGATGAATTTAATCTTTCATTAACTTCAAGGGGCTTGGGGCACACATCCCTAGAGTGTATTTACTCATTCTTCCCTGCTGACTGTCAGTACATTCTTTCTGTTTTGTTTTCTCTCTTTCATAGCCAAACATCTTTACTGTGCTGTCCCACTTTGAATTGATCAAGCACCAGAGAACTCTGTGTCATTCAAACATCTCATAGAAACAACTTTCTTCTGTGCAAAATTTCCACAGTGAAACTGTTTTCTTCTGTGGTCTTATGCTCCTACCTCTTTGGGTTGTTTCTTTTCTTGTTTATCTAGTGAGTGAGATGTGACAGTAGTTTAGAATGTAGCATCTTGAGGTAAGTCTTTATTTTGCCTCTTGTTGAAATACTTGTTATACCATTTAATCCTCTATAATATTTTGCTTTTCCTTTTCGAGTGGATGACAAAGATTATAACATACAGAAAATTTTATGTCTGAAAACTCGTATTTTGTTCATCACAATTGCTGTATCATATTTAAGTGCATGCTGATATATTCTTTGGCTTCATGAAAAGGTGTACTTCTTGAAAAGGTGTACTTCTTTTGTGGATATTTATTTGTCCTTGAAGTAGTGAAAATGAACAGTGCCTCTTGGATAACTGATTTTAACCCAACTGCTTTCTTACTCCCTTGCAAGTTTTCTCTCCCTTGTGCTTCTTTCCACGCTGCCAAGTAGTGCATCTGGTAGAAATGGACTTGTAGAACAAAACAAAGATGAGGATCTTATGGCCACATTTGAGGGGACACAGAGTTACTTTGGATAAGTTCCAGTTTGCCCCTGGAGACTGACTGCCCATTAGCAGTTGGAGTACATTTGCCAACCTAGGGTCATCCAAGAGGAGTCCAGGCTGTTCTCAACCGTGAACTGAAGCATGGGTGGGTGTTTCAAAAGCCCATTCCTGAAGCAGACTGTGTGTGTGTGTGTGTGTGTATCAAGACTATGCAGACACATCACTTCTTGCCTTAGGGAAGTGCTTTCTGGCAGGATTTCTTTACTCTCTGTCCTGTTTTTTGTTTGTTTGGGGTGTGTGTATGGTGTTTTGTTTTGGTTTTGTGTCGCGTTTTTTTTTTTTGTCATGTCCCACCCCCCCCATCAGATTACTGGTATCTTACTCTGACCTCATAGTTCTCTCACTGATCTGTGATATCTTCTTTTTCCTGCCTCTGCATAATTCCTTCACTAGTCTTTCCTCAACCCATTTGGGTAAGAGCCGTGTGTTCATGAAGTGAAAAATGAGCCATTTGTTTGTAACATATGGCAGAAGATAGATGATCTGTTACATCATTGTTCATCATGCAAACAAATAATTCTGGTCTGTAAATTGGTCTTCTCAATTATGGTCATTAGAAAAGCATCTGTTTCCATTTTCACGTGTTTACTGACTTTCTTTTTTTTGGTAATTAAAATCACCATTAATGTGTACCAGCACTTGATTAGGTATTGATGAAATCCAATGAATTTACATGCACTTAGGTCTCACTGGCAGTTGTTGAGGACCAGGTTTTGTTACTATGCTAAAGAACGTGGACTGGTTTGCTAGGTAAATGGATGGGAATACAAGAGACCCTAAAACTTCGTAGGATGTTTATTAAGATTTATGTAGTTTTGAATAATCTATAGTTTCACAGTTTATCAAATGAAAGTACATTTTACATTTATATGGTCTAAATGTGAGCACAATAGAGAGCAAAAAGCAGATTTGCAGTAAAATTTAATGGTGGTAAGCAAAGAGACAGGTTAAAATAAAGGAAAATGTTATGATTTGCACATACAAAAGATCAGATAATATGAAGGACACTTTAGGGAAGAGCTGTTGCCAGAAGAAAAATAAGAGAAAACCAAGAAAACCAGTGTCTCAAGACTGAGACTAATAGGACTGTTTTCAAGTTTTCTCTGGCTGTCACTGTCTTCTACAAGCTGACGTTGTCTTCTGTCCTGCCCACAAACTGGGAGTTAGTAAATGTAGCATTATCTCACCCAAGAGAGAAGCATCCTGGCATTATCTAAAATGAATCCTGAATGAATTAACAGCGATGAGCTGGAGGCACAGTACTTGCAGATGAGTTTAACAGTTGCACTACTTAACAGCGTAGATGTGCATTATAGCATAATCACCTGGGGATTTTCTCGGTTTTTACTCACAGAGGTTTGAGTCTGCCCTGAAAATAGGTTGATCTGGATCAAGTATTTGTCTTGCAGGTTATAAAGGCTGTTATGTGCAACTCATCAGAGTGACAGTGACCAGGCTTGTTAATTGGAGAGAAAATTCAGAATATGGTGAAGTATGTGTAGGCACAGGTCTGACATCCTCCCATCTCAGGGTACCCATCTTCATGCTTTGTGGTACCTTGTTGTGCTTCACCTAATAGCCAGGAAGCAGCTATTAGCTTATCACTACAACTAAAATTATAATAGGGTGAGAATGAACAGCACACTGTGGGACTCATTATTTGTCTTCCAGATGCAGGGAGTGAAGAAAATACGGGAGTTACTGTTTACCTTACAGCACTCATATTCTGATGGCCACAGTCCAGGCCCTGACTAATAGTTTTGAAATGCTGAGGACAGAAGTTAAACAGGCCTCTAGATCCTGGACCCCACTAGGGAACCCCTGATTAGCACATGGAGGGTGAAAAGCAAGGGAAGTGCTGAGATTTGAATCCCAGCCAGAAGCATAAAACCCACAGGGCTTGTGGCTATTGCAGGTAATAACAGAGGGACGGTGTCCATAGGAGGGTAAGAGAAGATGTTTCAGGGAAGGGCAAGTCAAGAAACCAGAAGACCAAGGAGTCAGGTGGAGGGGTCTGGCATGAGAGGGTTTGCCTCACGTTCCAGTCATGGCTTAGGGGAGGCACGATGAGCTTAGTGGATCTGCACTGGATCTTGCTGATACAGGCGCCTCGGTCAGGGCTGCGTAGGACCATGCAGAATAATGATGGTTGGTGCAAACAGAAGCCCTGAAAAGCCATAAGTGCCTGTTCAGAAAGGCGAAGGGTAAGAACATTACAGAACCTGGGAAACACTGCTGGGGTTTTGTTTTAGAGCTTTACTAAAGGAAGTTTCCCATGTTTCCAGAATGCTGTGCTCTTCTCATACTGTTTAATTTTTCATTATTCAGGTTTTTTGGTTTTTTTTTTTAATTTATGAGCTAAACATAAATCAGAGATTTTTCCAACAATCTGGCAAACTGGTGATTTTGGGGCAAAATCTCTGTAGCATTGTAGTGATCTTTAACTTTACCCCACATATGTTAAAAAAGTAGGTTATGTTTAAGTTTCTGTAGTAGAAATATATGCTGATAAGCATATCCCTGGATCATCTAACATGTTGCTGTGATTACATTACAGAGATTATCTGGATCTTGGTTTAATTACTCAGCTTAAAATCACTGTAGAGCAACCACATGCAGGAGTTTGGGACAAATGGAAGTCTGGGTTGTGCTCTATTTTTCAGGCTTGTAAAAAACCAACTATTGCAGCTGTGCTGCAATAAGAGCAGTAAGGAGAAATTCAAAGAGAAAAGATAGCAAATATCAGAAATGGCAGCATCTTGTTAGGCCATGAGTGAAGAATTATAGCCTGTGCTACGAGTGTAGACAGCTCTCCTATTTAAGTTAAATAACTAATGGTATGATTTTCTACATGGTGAGACCATGGTACTTTCTGTCCCAGTTCAGTGAATAGCTCACCACTGTCAAAAGTCCTGAAGGGAAAGTTTCTTTGCTTTTCTTCTTGCAGAGGTTTCACTGATTGCATTGTTCATGAGAGACAAAGCCAGGCAGTTTGCTGGTCATGACAACTGATAGGGTAACAGACAATCTCCCTGCCTTGAAGAAGTAGTGTATAAATAGACAAAATGGGAAGGGAAGGGAGAGGGCGTAGTAGATAGCTATCAGTGCTGTGATAAATGACATGTTAATTCCCCCTTTTTGGACAAAGAATATTATTCAGTGATTAGAAAGACAAGGACAGGAGGGAGATTTGTAGGAAACAAGGGAGGAGAGGGAGATAGAAGGGCAGCTGTGGAGCGCAGCAGAGGTGAAGGGATGGAGATGAGAGTGGAACAGACTTTGATCAAGCAGTCAGTTGTCAAGGGCAGTTTAAGCCCAGTCAGAATCGAGAGAGTGTTTTCAGTATCAGCAGTCCCTGCTTTAGCTTTTTCTACAGCTGCTCTGCTGGCTTCGGTGTCTGTTTTTTTCCTCCAAGTTTCTTTTGCAAAGCTCTGGTGGCTTGAGCCAGAGAAGATCACCTCTGCGGGACACAGAGTGGGTTGTCCAAGCACCTGGAATGGTATGCTGTGGGGCAAGGGAGCAGCCTGTGGCAGCTGGGACTCCCACTCTCTCCTCAACTCTGGGCTGAAAAAAAAGGAACAAAAAATTAATTCCAACTTGATATTTTTATCTTGAGAGCTGGGTGAATTACCTCAGGATTTGAAATGAACTGTAGATTTGGTCCCTCTATGTCTCTCCAGTGCTTTTAGGATTGTTTTGAAGATGGTGAAGGTAATAGACATACAGCTTGGCTGCAAAGAGTAAGGGATGCTTCCAGATAAACTGTTACGAGTCATTAGCCTCACATTCCTCTGATGCATAGATTTCTGCTAAGTGCCCTTAAAAAGGGAAAGTTTTGTAAACTCAGGAATAGGTAAAGGACATATCTAAAAGCTCAGTCTCCTGTTATCACCCAGGCACAGCTGGATCCAGCATTTGTCCCGGAGCTCCAGACTCGGTCAGGAAATACCAGCAAACAGAAGCTGGTGGGCAGATGCAGTCTGACTTCCTAGAAAATTCCTGAAAGGACCTTCCACCCTCCCCGTCCCTATGTCTAAACACCCCTTTCCTCTGCACTGCAAGGTCAATGTAACAGAAGAGAAAATAGCAACTTTTCAAAAAGTAAAAATAAAGAAATTTCAAGGAAAATATCCAAGAAACTTACACTGAGCAGAAATCTTGCCTCTTCTGGGGAAGGAGTGATGTGGTAGTTCTGTGAGACTCTTCTGGTTTTAATGATTTGGTATTGGCTAGTAAAGACCGATGGCATTAGGGCAACTGAGGGAAGAAAGAGGGAAGTTCTACTTAGGGAAAAAAAGAAAAGCCTTTTTGAAGCCTGGCATCATTTTATGGTCAAAAGATATAGTGTTCACTGAATTTATGACTGGCAAGTATTAGTTTCCATTAGATCGCATTATATCATGTAATGAGTGCCTGTATTACAAAGCACAAAGCTTATTTTGACTTATTTCCTTTTCCTGAGTTGGTAGATGAATGCTCTTAATAACCACATGAGTCAGCTTGGTATGCAGGGTATGAAATAAGTGTCATAGCGTTGGTCACCAGGGCCCAGTGTGCCCAACCTCCATGGGCTTTGCAGAATCACACCCGTATGAGTCTGTCAGTGTCAGAGTTGTCCCCTTGTCTGACCAAGGAGACACACATCCAACACCTCCTCTGCATGTGCCAGGTGCTTGCTTGTGTCCCCCCAGGAGAAGTGGGCAGCTCTACTGGACTGCACCACTCAGTTTATCCATCATGTCTCCTTGAGGGTTGCCTTTTGTTGGCTGTGAAGGAGATCACTCTACCTTTCCATGTGGGACACACTGTGCTCCTAGGCACCCGGTCAGGGATTTTAACAAAACCACACGTGCACATGGCCTCTTCCTTTCCCAAGGAGACCCCTCCTCATGAGTTTGTGGTGACTGGGTACTGTGTCAATTTGGTGACAGAGTGTGGTGCAGCTTGAGCTGATATCTATGATGCAACTTACATGGCCATGCCATTGTGCAAACAGGTCCTTGGAGAGGCACCTGTCAAGAGGAAAGAAAGACTGTGCCTCTCCAGCTTATTTCTGCCTTGGGCCTCTTTACAGCAAAACAAAGATTGCCAATTGGACCAAAGTCGAGCCAAGCTGGGAACTCTACTTCTCTGGGAATAGGTCCAAGACCACCAACCACCATATGGTTGAGCATTTTACCATCACATCATCAGGACAAGCTGGAGTCCCTTTGGTCGTGGCTGGACTTGGACCAGGGTGCCTCAGGTGAAAGGCCATGGGGTTTAAAATTAGCTTGACAAAGTGCCCTGTTCTCCCCCGCTTGCTAATTAATGGTCCTGTCCAGACCCTTCTCACAAACAACTCCTCCACCTCCTTAGCTGGCCAAAGCCTGCACCTGTCTTCGCTCCCCCTAGTAGGCTGTTTTTAATTCACAGCCCCAAAATATTCCTTCCATCAGTCCAGGGTTAGGTTGCTGCATTTTCCAGGCAATAGATAAAAAACTAAGATTGACAAATGAGTTTAGCATATGACTGTCACGCATCATTTATTAAGAAGAAAAAACCAAAGACTAACTGGAAGGTCCATCTACTGCTTGTTTGCCTTGCCCATCTGGGAAATGGAGCTTAAATTACCGCATTGCTTTAAGAGCAGTTCGTAATCCCAGCAGAGTGAAGTCATACATTTTTCATGGGATGGGAACAGCAGATAATAAGAATTTCTGCAGTTAGAGTGATATCAACTGTAATGGCAAGATACACTTTTAACTGTTGTTGTAGATGGAAATGTACAGCCACAGAAACAGTATTTCTACCTTCCTGGCTGGAGACACTGAAGCACTGCCATCAGCTTGCTTGCATTTGCAGAACGTGTATCTTCCCGATACCTGCAGCTTGATTCGCATTCTCATTGAAAAGATGGAATAAGTTTCCAGAACCTTTACCAGGCTCATCATTATGCAGAGTCTGAGGTGTGTCACTGCTGGTTTAGTACAGTGTATTTCTCCCTCTTTTTTTGGTTTGCAAACTCTGACTTTTTTTCCACCTTACTGACAACAGACATGCTTTCCACCTCCAGCGCTATGAACGTGGGGTTTCATGGACCACACGTTGAAAACTATTGTAGTGTGAGGCAGGACTGTGCTGTGCTTTTGTTTTACTCTAGGAATCATTAGCAGAATAATCCCATCTGCTGTTTGTGCTTCCAATTATATACAGTAGTAAAACCAGTAACGATAATAGTCCTTTAGCTGTGAGCTAGGATGCTCATGAATACAGAACAAAATGTCAGTCCCGGCACCAAAGAGTTTAGACTTCAATACAGAGAGATGGCTGCAGATTGGGGTGTGGGGGGGAGCTGGGGGTGCAACACAGGGCTGTGCTAGTGGTTCAGCTGCTGTCAGAGAGGCTTGTGGGTGTCCTGGTTGTTCGAAGGGAATCTCTTCCAGAAACAAAGGTTTATTGAGAGTGAAAAATCTGGTTGAAAAGTTAATGAGCTGTCAATGAGGGGCATCATCAGGCAGGGCACTGGAGCCAGAGGAAGGGAGAGGTGCTCAGCAGGGTATGAGAGGTGTCCCTCGAGGGCCAAGGCTCTGTACTCTGTTAGAGGTATGAAAAACAGAGAACAAGAACTAGGCACCATGAAAGGCAGTTTGTGAAGTGTTGATCAGAGGAGTACAAAAGCTGCACCATGCTAGAGGTAGCTGTGGAGAGCTTAAGTTATGGATAGTGATAGATGCTCAGCTATTGATCTTACACAGTATTGGGTGGCTTTCAGTGTAGAAGTAGCTCGATGAAGAGAAATTGGTAGGTACTAGATATCTTTTGATCCAGCAGAGGGGAAAAAAAATCGCCAAATAAAACCACATGGGGATAAGGCAAATGTATTTAAATATGAAACACGCCACCTTCTCTCTTGGTGGTTTCAACTTGTGGTGACTTTAAGGGAAATATTTGCCATCGTGTGCTTTAGCAAAACGTTCATGACTGTGTTTAAATGGGCTAAAATACAGTAGCTTACTATGCACAGGAGAATTATGATGAGCTCCTGCTTTTTTCTGACATGAAGCACTTTAAATTCTTGTATCGTTACCCTCTCTCAACCTCTCGTTACTTTATAGTACTTCATCTTCACAGTAATTTTCTTTCTAAAATACTCCATTAACCTGCAGCCCCTTTAAAAATCCCCTGTGAATCTTTTCCTGCAACTGTTTTCCAGTCATGTGGTGTTATTACTTCTGATCTCTGAAGTCTTTTCAGTTCTGCATTAAGTGGTTTTGGGTTTTGCTTTTATTTTCCAGGAAAGGTGACCTGTGCCACGTGGTGACACAAGGATATGTGACAATATTACTGAAGTGCTGCACCTCAGCTGCTGCCCCTGATACCTGTAGGACTTTCTGCCTGTTGGATCATGGGTAAATCAACCTCTATATACTCCAGGTGTTCATCTTTCTGAGATGTATCTTAGGAAATAGAGTATACTGAAAAAAAACCAGCAGGAATTTTAACATTTGTTTCAAGCTATTGCAAAGTTTGTCTCATGATTCCCTGACAGTTTGTGCTCAGTAGGTATTAGAAACAACTGTTCAGTTCTACTTTCTTCTGCATTTCATGCAATTACTTTGATTTAAATTCTGCAGTGGGGCAGTTAAGAGATGGAATATTCCTGAAAGTCTGTAAATTTTATCAGTCTTTTTTTTTTTAAATGTGAATTAAGAATAAAAAGTAAAATAAGATTTGAACTTCTTGTGTTGTTTTTAGGACATGAAAAATTAATCTGATAACACAGCTGAGGAAATCATTAAATATGTGTTGTGTGCCACCTACAAATGAATCTCTTTGTTCAGATGGGAAAGACAACACTAGGGAAGTTGACTCCTTAAAGGTAAGATCCAACTTAAATCTTTTGTTAAAATGGGATTTATTCCTATGAACATCTTCCTGTTCACTTAATCAGAGTGGCTGTGTCACCAGTGGTGATAACAAATGTCAGTACTTGGAGAACTCTATTCCGGCATTTCCAGGTCTGACTCGACAGAACTGAAAAACCCAGAGGTGCAGAGAAATTAATATTAATCTGATAAAAACCATAGGTTTTGGTACATTTTAAGGTCTTGCTGGATGCCATGGTAGCAAAGGGAAGGCCTCTTCCTTCACAGTTATTTACAGTAATCCTGATGAATTTCTAATGGAGATCATTTATGACTTACAGACTGTTCCTCACATAAGCATTGATCTCCACACAGATTAGAAGGAAGCTCCAGGATCTAGAGCACTAGCTTGCAAGTAAATAAAAAGGTTTAACAGCTTAATCCAGTATTCTCCAAATTTAACACAATATTGCCAGTTAACAGTGTGCTGCACTGGGAGAGGCAGAATCACCCTGTTCTCAACTTAACTTAAATGTTATCTGGAACAGAGGTTAATTGTGGAATTTCTTTCATCGTCCGTTCTAAGGAAGCATTACTTACACTATCCATAACTGCTCAGATAATGAGACAAAAACATTGCCAAAATAATTTTGAGGTGGGATTTTTTTCTAAAGCTTTGGGTCATCATTGGATTCATTGATGTGATACATTCCAACATTCCTGGCAAATTTCTTCCAGAGCCATGTCATTCATGACTTCATATATGTCTATATACCTTGATGGTTCCATTAAAATTACTGTCATAGGGAAACAATATCTGAGAGTCCTGTGCTTACAGTTGAACTGAACTGTTGAATGTTAATGTTTGAATATTAATGAATAACTTGCTCTCAGAAAGCAAAAGTAGTTTACAGAACAGGAATATACATGCCATAGCAAGACACGCAGGTATACATTTCTGATTTTTTGACTATTCAATGTCCAACATTGATAATAGCAGTGGAGAATTATAGTCTGAGCTTTGTCAAGGACTCAAAGACTAAGATTTGTGTCAGGAAATCTTTTTGCGTTAATTACGTATTTTTCCTCCTCTTTTACTATACAGTCTTTTCCTAAAAAGAAGGGAAAAGAAAGAAAAAAGATTGTGCTTCTTAAAACATCAATTTCCTCTAAAATATTATTTCCTCTGCTTCAGGAAGTTGGCATGCAGCAAACCACTTCTAAATCAAGCTGCAAGCCGGTACTGTAAAAAAACAAAGAGTTTATTGGTACCAGACATTTTAAATAAGTAATTGACACTCACACTATAACAATAAGCAATTCCAAAAAAAACAGGGCACTGCCAGAATAAACAAGTTTGCAATGAGCTCCATTCAATGCTGTATACCCATCAGGGTCAGTCCCATCAGTGGTGGTCAGAAAGAATAGCTCTGGGACCAGCTGCAGTTCTGCAGTGCAGCAGCCATCTCCTGCCTTTGTCTTGTCCTTCCTTCGCTGCAGTCTTCCAGTGGGATCCCAAGGCAGCGGTAGGCCGTGAGCTACAGCAGTGTTGGCTGAACAATGTGCCTGAGGGTTGGTGACAAATCCAAAGCCTCTGGACTTCCTGGGATTTGGCTACACAGTGGACCAAGGTGAGAGCCATGCTGCTTCCAGAGAGGGTCCCAGGCTCAACACTTGAGCTTTTGAGAATCACTCAATCGGGCCACCCCTGTTTGGGTCAGGATTGTGGGGATCTGGCTCAGGAACAGAGCAAGCACATTTGCCCTTCCTCCTTGGTAACTGGGTGAGATACATTCATGGGTTTTGCAATAGCACAATAGCATCTAAGTCAATTTTGAGGGAGATTTCCCCTTCTCCTCACCATTTCAAGCTTCTGACTGGATCTATCCATCACACTCCTCCTCCACATCCCCCCTTTCTCTGTGCTTTCTCCTTACCTCCTGCATTGCTGCCTTAAGTGAGTCTGTAAACAGCTGTCAGAGCAGTGAGGGGGCTGCAGCAGACGTTTGCCACATTTCAACAACTGACAACAATCATATGATGGTGAAGGCAAAACATAAGGTGACAATGGGAGTAGGGTCTGTGTTGAACTGGCAGCGTATTTCGGTAGTGGGCATGTTAAGAAAACCTGCTTAGGTAATAAGGCACTTGAGTAGAAAGTTTCCATTCATCTGGGTGAACCATTAGGATCTGAGTGAGCACAGACCTCGAGACTGTTCCTTCACCCCCCTGCAGCATCACGCC
>JANHFX010027895.1:48811-87567 GCA_027560015.1 Chloroceryle amazona
GTGACAAGGAATGGATTAGGAATGTCTTTTCTCAGCCTCTGCCCAAGACAGTTCATGGTGTTTGGTGAGGTTTCTTGGCTGTTGTTGAGTGGGAAAGTCAGGCTATGCCAAGGATGGCTTGAATTCTAGTGAAGTGTGTTTTAGGTGTCGGGGCTGGATATATGCTGCTGAAATGTGGCTATACAAGTAAGTGAATAAATCTATTTTAATTGCTTTCATTAAAAAATGTTTAAAGTCATAAATACTATAGATTGCAAACAACATAAGACAAAGCAAATAGTACAGTAATAGATACACACCCACATTTATACTGTAAATCAAATACACACTGTTACAGAGTAGAAATCCATTATTTTGAGGAAAGTTAATAAGTATTTCCAAAGAGCTGTTGCAATGCTGAGACTATTCTAGGCTAATAGGAAGAGTATTTGAATTGTTCAGCAATAATCTCTTCAGTACTTGTGTCATGGCAGCAGATTTCTGAAATGGTACTGAGCCAAAGTCACTTTTAACTCCGTTGATGAGTGACACAGTGAGTGAGAGCAATTATCCCCCAATTCAGCTGCTCTTTTATTCTCAGACTGATGTATATTTCCCCAAAATATTAACTAAATGGCTTCTAAACAATCACAATTCAGTCTTGCGAAACTGTTTGCATGCTATTCGGTTCAGCTATGTTGCTCAGTATTTGTGGTGTGCAATGAACCGCCTGTGCCTATTGTTGCTGTTCCAAGATTAAATCTCTGAAGGCTTTGGCAGTCTCTGTTGAAGTCATTGGGCTCTGAAGATGCTCACAACTTTATGATTATGTTGTTGTTGTTGTTATGTTCTGTTACTATGTTTTGAAGGCCTACCCACCAAATATTGTAAATAACGGTAGCAAAACCTTTCTATTTTTGTGCAAATGCTAGTGTGACTTGGAGGCCATTCCATCCTCCAAATGTACAGCTGTTTGAGCAAAGGGCTACCAGAAAGAAGTAACAGGGATAGTGAGACCATTGCTCAATAACCACAGCTATTATTTAGCAATATTTATTGAGCTCTGCAGTTTTCCTGGGATCAGAACTTGGCTGGTTTCAGTAGCAGTATCTTCAGTTGTGTCATATGGATTGTTTCATGTTACTAGAGCTGAATGCTGTTATCTGCCCTTTTGGAAGCACTCGTTACAGGGCTCACAGGGATGCGTTTGTGTGCTCTAACCTATAGCAAATGCTCTGCAATTTGACTGCCAGCTTTACCAACCTTGTCTCTCTGCTGTGTATCACTCTCCAGCTGCTGTGTCAGGGTACCTTTCCTATTTAACCTTGTTGATTGAACATTATGCATCCAGCTGCATTATTTTCAAAACTTATTCTTGAATGCTTAGGTGTTAATGGTCCCAAGAGAAGCATAGAGATAGTCTGACACTTAAAAACATTTTGTAGAAATGATGTGTGGGGATTTTAAGATGACTTTCACATATTTTACCAAAACTCAGCCTGGATAATGCTTTGAGACACAAGTACAATCAGATGCTTTCTCTTGTCCAGCTGAAACATATGGGTTTTCCTTCAATAGATTTGCCTATCTTTCCAGAAAGATCTACTCTTCTTAAGCAGCAGGTAAGGAAAAGAATACGGGTAAAATATTTGGAGAGGAATGGGAAAGGATATTTAATATATTTGATCTTATTATACATTTTTCTACATTAAAGTCAACAGGCTGGAAATATATTCTGCTACAAAGCTTTGTGTAAGAAATATTTCTATAAGAAAATAATCTCATTAAACATTTCCTGTAAATAAATTATCCCAAATAACTATGTTTTGCAAAAGGAAAAGGGGGGGCAGAGGGGGAAGGCCAACAATGAGCTAAAAATTGCTGAAAGCCCATTTCTGCAATAACCCCCTTGCTCATGCTGGGTATAATTTTCTTTTATATGGAGTCACAATGAGAGCAATAGAGCTCCCCTGTGGAGCGTGTGCTGTGTCACTGGAAGGAGCACTTGCAAAATTGGTTTATGTCCTTTTTTTACTATCTTGAAATTATGCAATTTCTGAGCTTTATTCCTGCTTCAGTTACACTGGAAAAAACTCTAAAATAAGCAGACTTGTAGTGATAGGACTGCAACATAAAAATCTGACTGAGACTGTTAAAAACCAGAAGACCCTGTCTCTGAGCAGTCCCACTAGGTCAATACAGACTAACTCCAGTTTGGAAAGAGGCATGTGAAATACTCCTGTTTCAACAGTTATGAAAGATAAAGGCAACATAGCTGAGGTCTGTGCTCTATTTAGGATGTCTGAGTCAGGTGGTGTAGCTAAGCTATAGCATGACAACAACCACTGGTCAATAAAGATGTCAGGTATGGGTGACATGGTCTTCAGAATTAAACTCTATACTGGTCTCTCTGCATCGTTCAGAACTGATTAAACAGAAAAGTCCCTTGTATTACAAAACGCACAAAAAATGGGTAATTATAAAGGGATAATTACAACTTAGCGGTAGGTCAATTATAGAGTCAGACTTCTTTAAAGAACTATCAGTCTCTCTACCAATGTCTATACAAAGGAAAACTTGCAAATAAGTAAAGTGAAAAAAGTTTGGGAAGCCCTGGGAGGGAGATAACGCAAGGGCTAACCAGGACCCAAGGAATGTCGAGTGGTCAGCTGCTCCCGCAGTCCATGTACTTCCAGCACTCCTGGCAGAACAGCCCAGCCTGTGGCCACAAAGTTCAGGCTCAATACAAGCAGGAGGCTTGGAGGCTGTGACATCGCATGAGGTTTAACAAGTCGTTTGTGGTTGTACCATCTTCTTCCATCCTTTCTGCAGGAGAGGAGGTGCTCACAAGAGTCAGGTCCTTTTTCTCTGCTGCCTCTAAGAAATAAATCCATTCTACTTCTACAGAGTGCCATCAATAGCTTGTTGCTGCTAACAAAACATAACCTTGGAGTTTGTAGCAGTGTGCTATAAACAGCTCCACAACCATCTACATCATCTGTTATAACAAACAGCAAAACAACTTCATAGCTCTTCACGTCAGGCACTTCAAGACTCTGCTGGTTCTTTTGGAAACGTCTATAACGCAAGTATGCTTAGGCAAGGGAAGTATATTTAGGACTAATGAGCAACTGCCTGTATATAAGTCTGGATTCAGCATGCACATATTTGTTTCATCTGTTCAACCCAATGTATACTAGCAGTAAACAGAGGCAAATACAAGTGATTAAGTGCCGTACTATGACATTGAACTATATAAAGCATTTCAATTTACCTATGTATAGGAAACAAAACCCTGTTTAAATGTCTCCTTGTAGAGAAACTGCTGTTCTCCTGAAACTGCAAGATGGTTTTCACCTCTTTCATGAGGGCCTGCAAAACACAGCACTCTTGTCCTGCAGGAGTGCTTTCTTTGCTGAAGTGTCAGCCCTGAATGACAAGGTTGTGTGGACATTCACAGTAACTTTATTTCCATTTTACACACCTGCAATGTGGTCAGTAATGTGTTGACAGATGAGTCTTGGCATGCACTGCTTCCTATAGGAGTACAATGTATACAGTTTATTTAGCAGTCATTATCACGCCGGAAACCCACTGTAGCCCTAACGCTGAACGCCTGAAACATCATGGGACAACACAGCAAGGTAAGTGATGTTAATTTCCACTGTACTTGGTTGCATACTAGCATTTCCCACACACTGTAGAAGTTATTTACAGAAGAGCTGCACAGGAGGAGAACTCCGGCTGCACTTGTGTTTACCACCAGCTCAAAAAGAAATGCATTTGGTATGACTTCTACTCCTACCCTAACTGTTACTTTAGCCATTCCACTTTCATTGGCAGGTCTCATTTCCCACCATGCCATAACGCATTAAATACATAAAGCCACAGTCTCTTAACGCTATCTTCTCAAGCCGCATTCAGATTTTCTGGCAAACGTGAAGTCTTGATTTTGAAGAGGAGGTCGCATCTTTCCATACTTTGCAAGACAGCCCCTTGGCACAGTCACATCGTTGGAAAATCTCCAGTCCATGGGACCCTTTCTTGCGCTGTTTGGTGCATACCTCCCCCTGATGCAACACAGGCTTGCAAATTTTGGTCCAGAAATGGCGAGCACAGCAATGTCCCTCAATACAGTCTGATGACCGTAGGCAGGGGTCACCTTCATGTCCTAAAAAGAGCAACCAATTTTACCTCATGGGAAAATGTGAAAGTACAGATTCAGTGCAGACTGATGCTCAGAAAAAGGAGAGATGGTGTTTCCATCTGTGGCTATTTGAAGGGTGTGAACACAAGAGAAGAGAGGAATTGGGAAGGTTCAAGGGGGTAATGAATGAGACCTGCCATAAGACTTAGGAGAAATTAATCTACACGGCTGTAAGTGGAATTAAAAGTGCTTAGTTACATGACCATTACGAGAGGAGGACGTGTGCACTCAACAACTGAAAAGGGATTGTCAATCCACCTCTGATACAGAGAAGAAAGCAGGTGCTGTTCCAGTCACAGGGACTGTTGGTTGATGTTACATCATGTTTCATGTCATGCTGTGAATTCCCACAGTAGACATTCACTCCTTGGGAAATTACTGCCTATTTTTTGGTTTGCATTGCTGCATCTTAACAACAATAACATGATTCATAACATGAAGGAACAAAGCAGTGTAGTACAAAGGTGATCTTACCTTTTATGTGCGACAGCTTGGAGCGCTGCCTCCCTAGGTTTTGCCACCCCAAATCCTTGCTGGCATAATGACCGTTCTTCTTGTTGCGTGGCCCTTCTAGAGCAGGGATGTGAGGTGTCAAGATGCTTTCAGTTACTGGTATGCAAATACCTGCAAGGAAAAGGCAGTGAGTTAAAGATTTGAACAAGAGGAAGAGCAAGAGCACACAGACCAGGATAAGGATCAGGACCATGAAACTGCTGAGGCTTGGCCTCAGTTCTAATCGCACCTCCATCCCTGATTCCCAGCACCTAACTGCCACAGCTCAGCTTCACTCACTAGAGACACTGTCATTCTGGCTTTGCAGACTGAGCACCTGGAGTCTGCCGCGTAGACATCTCTCTCCAGTCTGCAGAGGAGAGTATGGGAATGCAAACAGTAAACCAGTATGGTCATAGCAGCACCCCACATCCAGACCCCAGGAGAGCAGATCAACAATTCACTAAGTTTCTTTTGCTTCCTTGAAAACATGGGCTCTGTGCAGTCTTCCAGTGACTCAAAACACATCGGATGTCGTGCTGTGATTTCACTCAACAGCAGCAGCATTCTTGTGTTTCCCCACACCAAAATGGGAAGAAGTCTGGTAGTGCACAAGCCTTAAACATTGAAATCCTATTATAGAAAATGAAGTGGAATGAAGGAGAAAATGAAGTTTTCTTGCTTTAGAAAAAGAATCACAGTCAGAAAAAAAAAATTCTGTTGCTGGGAATGCTCAGAGAAAGAGATACTATCAAAATAGCATCTATTATGGAGGAAAACCATGAAATGCCTGGCGTACCATTGTTGCAGCGGTTCCCAGGGCAGCACATGCCGTCTCTGTGGCAACGCTTCTTCTTTCTCCGGCACATCATGCATGCAGACGTTGCCTGATGGGGACTGTGGCAGTATCGCCCAACTTCACATTCCTTATCATTGGTACAAGGATAGGCCTGGTGGGTAAAAGGAAGGTTTACAGTGAATCAGCCCTTTGAACAAGGTTGTGTGCAGCCCATTTAGAAAGAAAGCAAAACAAACCCCAACCAAAACCCCCACACAAAGAAACCAACAGTTGAGGTGCCATTTGTGGAGGCTGGGAGGTGCAGGTAGGGATGCTTCACTAAAGCCATATAGCAATCTTTAAGCTCATGCTGCTGGTGAAGATGTTATCTGCTTAAAGACCTGGGGAGATCCAACTTTTCGTTCAAGCCTCTGATTCATAGACGAGCTTAAAACACCAGAGTGAAGAATAAACAGAGCCATAAAACTCCTCTCAGTCATCTATACATCCTTCACCACACCCATAGGTAGCATTTTAAACACCAAGGAGGCACTTTCCTTTGATGGATTTCAAACACACTAATGGATAAGAAGTGATCAGTTCTCATGGTGAACATGTGCACCATGCCGGTAGAAGCTTCTCTGCAAATCCACCACTCCCCACTGGCTCCCATCAGCTGGACCACTTGGAAGCTAACAGACATCACTGGTCAGCATTTCACTTTGATAACCATTATTTCCCTTACAGCCTTAGCATCCTCCTTAAACTTGCCACCTGCTAACCACCACCCTCTGGTTTACAGCATGGAATACATTATAGAGCACAAACTGGCTCGCACAGCTAATTCCCTGCAGGCAGACATGTATACAACTCTCCTATATTCACCAAACCCAGCATTCTCTTACAGGAAAACTGACTTCAAAAAAAAAGAGTGCGAAAGTGCTGTATGCTCCCAGCAAGAGAGAAAGAAAAGTTTATTGCTACAAAAGGAAAAGACATGACGCTTCAAGGAGACATGACAACACACACTGCCACGTTCCAGGATCCTTCCTTCTGACTCCCACACAGCTACAACTATGCTCTCTGTCTGCATCTAATTTTACTGCCTATTAATCATAGATTTGGGGTTTCTTTCATTCCTCAAAATTATACTTGAGGAATTTGTTTAGATAAAAAGATGAGAATAAATTTTGGGCACTTTCTGGAGAATTATGTTTACACTTCCTCAACTAATATTCTCCAGCATTTAAAGTAAATCCATGTATTGCTTTTACTGTTTTCAATGTGACTCTTGCAATTCATTATTCACCACAAATAAAAAGGTCAACTAAGTTCCAATGTAGGCTGACTACATTTCCAATAATATTTTAAATCAAGTCTTGATTATATTGCTTTCAGAAAAGAAAACTCAGAGGATGTTGAGAAATTGCTGTGAAAATTGTTCTTTTAGCTGGAGAACTTCTTGTTTCACTGTCTTTGTGACATTCTGTTGAGAATCACAGAAGAAACAAGAGGTCTGATAATGAAACCAAGCAAGGTTCTCTGTTGCCGTTAGCGGGAGGGGGAACCATGCCACTTCCCATATGATCTCATTTGTTGGGGGTTTTTTGTTCAAATTTACAATACCAGAAGTGCTGGCTGTGTATTTCCCCAGTGCTGCTGCCCCATCACTTCTGTCCTCAGAGTATGTGTCTTTGAGGAATGATTCCAGAGGGCAGCTGTTTGGAGTAACCTAACATATATATGTGTAAGTCTTTGTCCCTTAAGAATAAACATTTTCTCTTGAGTTCATCCTCAAGGGGACAAACATCAAAGAAGGCCAGATCTTTTTGCTAGGAGTAGCAGTAAGAGGCAAATGCAATCACTCACCTGTTTGATACTCTGCAGGCATAAGTGGATTCTACCTATTGTAACAAAGCAGAACTCAAGTACTCTCCCCTAAATCTCATCACTCCTTTCCCTCATTTCTCCAGGAAGAAATCATTAACACTGACTTACAATTCATGATACAGTTAGTGCAAAAATAAGGCTTCCCTTGCTAAAGTAAGGATCTTAGAATGCAGAAAAGCTATTTTATGTAGACCTGTGCATGGTTATAGTGAGTTTGGAAAATACTAACACTACTGGCAGGGGGAAATGCAGATAAAAACCAGATGGACTAGCTAAAACTTTGAGATGAAGGCATTTTAGACCCTTGTCTGTCATCAAGACCTTCATAACCGCATCTTTTTTCCAATATGGGCATGTGGTATACACCTGCAACTTGTCAGCAAGAAGCCTACTTGCAGTTTTCTTTTGCTTCCTCAAATAGCTTTAAAAAAAAAAAAAAAAAGAGTCCCTGATCCTGAATGGTGCTAATGAATGCTCTCACACACCAGAGCTAGTCACTGGTTAACTTCTGACTTTTAGTCTGAGTGACGTGCAAGAGAGAGTTTAAGATACGCACCTAATTGCCAACTCTCAGCCCTGTCTTTAAGGATGGTAAAAGTAACAAAAACAAATTTTGACATTAAAAAATTGCCAAGGAAAGTGATGTAACTCAGCCTTTAGTCCCACTCAAGAGCCCATCCTAAACAAAGATGACACATTTGAAATGAAAATATGTCAAAATGCTGACCTACCTAAGGCAAATGACTGCAGCACATCAAAAAAAGCAGCTCGGACAATTGACAAGTCCCTTCAAAACCCCCAAAGACCAGCTGCCAGCCAGTTACATGAAAAACCCTCTTCCAAATGCCTGATGCCATCAATTGCCTTGATCTTTCTTCCAAACCCACCATCCATTTGATATCCCAGCTATCAATCATAGAGAGCTTGAAACAAAAATGCCTACATAGCGTTGTGTCTGTCTCCTAGTCACTAGACATTCATTGGAATGCTTCCTTTTCCCAGCAAAGTTATTTCTGTCGCCTTGCAGCATTCCGTATAAAAACACAAAAATAAAACAAAGTAATGTAGTGTGTTCACAGCCTTGGCTAACAGAAGGGAAAAACATGTTCGTAATTGTGCCATTGCTGGCAGTAGCGGAGCCAATCTAGGTATAAATATGTATAGATTTTTAAATACGGGATAAAGAAAACATCCTTGCAAAAAGGTACAATGCTAACAATTGTCTGCATGAGTCAAGGTTTTCAAACTCTCCTACACCACAGCACCTGAAACACAGTCTTTACGTTTAGAGAACTGCAGAGAACATTTCCTGTGTACCACGCAAAGACACAGATCAGTCCCAGATGAAGAGGGAAGAAGCAAGCTGTAAACCAGCTCTACTTCCCCAGCAATGATAACTAACTCTAACTCTACACATCATCCCTTCACATTCTTCAGCTATACATATAATTTTCTGGTCGTAAATCTCTATCCACTAAACACAGCTTTGATATTATGGGAAACCAGATGAAACCAAGATAAAATATGTAGCACTCCCTGAAGCTGCATTTAAGCAATCTTATTTAACTTTTCTAGCCCAGATTACAGGCGATCAAATCACCCGTAGCACAACATAAGATCTGCCTGTGATAATGAGTCACGTTTTCAGAATGTGTAGTCTGATTAAGAGCATTGCTTGCCGAGATGTTTTCTCCTCAGTCATTCCAATTAATTTCTTCTGTCTCCTCCTATAAGAAATACTGTTGAATGTCCAAAACTCTACAGCAAACATGTACCGGATTTTCTGCAAAGATCCAGGCTAGATACATAAACAGGAGCTGCTCATGCTGTGCCAGTATGTCCACCACGTCTAGCCTCCGCCAGCCAGGTCACAGCAGCACGTCAATGTCAAGCATGTCTTTTCAGAAAGAATCTCCATTCCTGTCCTTCCTGAATTTATATTCAAAAAGCTGAGAGTGTATGACAGAAATAAGAGATGCAGATGATAGAGGAGAAAAGTTAGAGGGTTTTACAGTTGAAAAGTCCTTCCAGGGATATTACTGTGTCCCTTCCTTTGGTTTCAACTGAGGAAGGGACTAACTGACTTTCCTAAGTGTTTAACACCATTCCCTTGATTTGAAGAGTGTGCAGGAGTGAGGTTTATTGTTACCTTTGTCTTCTGCTTTTGGCAGAGGAGATCTAACTCAGTACCTGTTCTCAGTTCAATGAGGTTTTCTTGATATTTTCGTTGGAGTCCTTTGCTATCCTGTGTATTTCATATGGCCATTCTGAACCACAAGTGTTTCACTGCAAGCTGGAGCAATACAAAGTGGTGGGACTGTTGGTCTGTGAAGTCAGTCAGTTCGAGTCTTTCTGTTTGGCACTATAAAATGCAATGGAGAAACACTCCAGGGGAGAGTAAGATGCTGTAATGTGTTGAAGGGTGAGCAGACTGATGGCAGACACACTTTATTGTGCTATGGGAGATAAGGGCTTGAATTTCAGCATGGCCTTCAACAAATATTTGAAGACAATATTCCCAGTCAGTGTCTTAGTCATCAGGCTCTCATTTGCTCATGTTATGATGTCCCATTGGTGTTTATGCTGATGCTACTCCATGCTGTACTATGTCAGAAAAAGGCAGGAAGAGCCACTGGCATTTTTACCTAGGCTGTGTCATCACTTCTCCAGCACAAGCAGTTCTAGACACTGTTGGCTTCAAACCCACCTTCAATGTTGGGAGGAGCTGTGCCTGAGTGATTTGGTGGAACAGATACCAGTAGTGATTCCCCCAGAAGGAGTTAACAGATACCGGTAGTCATTCCCCCAAAAGGAGTTAACTATTTTTATTTTTTTTTTTTAAACACATCATAAAGTTGAAGTGCAGACTCAGTCCTGGCAGGAGATCATGGCTCCAAAGACTCCCAGCAGGAGGATCAGCATGGAGGTTATTCATTACTGTGGATGCTGACCAGCACTCAGGAAGAGAACTCTCATGTCCCACATAAGTGGCAATATCACTGTAGTTACTGTACTGATACTTGGCCAGCTTCTGTCTTGTACAATCATCTCACGATGGCACTGGAGACCAAGCTGAAGAACAGAAGAAAAGCCACAGACAGAAAGGAAGAGCACTGTAGAACTACCAGGTCAATCCTTTCTCACTCTCTCTCACCTGGCAAAGAGGCAGCAGCTATTGCAAAGTGGCTCAAGAAAATGGACGTATACATTAACCCAGGAATGGTCTTGCTTCCTAGGTACCAGCTTGTTCAAAATCAAATTCAGGCTACTACTCACAGTCTTGTACTTACAGAATTCCTCGTTACTGAGACCCTGTGAAACACCTGTGCCACTAGGTTATGCTGTCACATGCAGCAGAAATGTCTTTCTGCTGGTCGAAAGACACCCCCTTTATATCACATCTGCCTGATCTTTTATATTCACACCATGCCTGTGAGACAGCTTACTACAACTCAGTCTATATTACTCATTACTTAAGGAAAGTTTTTTGTTTCAATTAATTTTCTGTTTCAATTAACCATACTTTCATAAATTTAAAGATAATGTATGTAAAGGAGGTAGAAGCTGAGCTCTCTACAGCCAGTGTGCTACCTGATGTGAACTATAGGCAGGAGGACGGAGGTTCCACCCTCCACATAAAAGATGAATAACAGGCCTTGTTTGCTCTTTCTTCTTGGGACTGTGCATATTGCTTAATGTTCCACAGCCATCAGGAACAATGGAGTGACCAATTCAATCATGGTGAGAGCCTCTCTTTCCCATCCTGCTTTGGACAGGACACAACTATCTGAGCAAAGGCTCGGTCCTCCTAGAGAAAACATAATGGAATAGCTACCGGGGTGACAGGTCTGTGTTGGCTTTTCTCTCTCACTGAAGAATTAGTTAATCCAAATTAAAATCACGCTAATAAATTAGGAAATGCAAACATATGCTTTAACCAAATCGCCTGCTGTCAAGCATAATTACCAAGAATGCAAGTCATTGTTCGGCTCCTTGGTTGGGCCTGAGCTGAGCTCTCAGATTTGTTTTGGCTTTAGCAGATCACCATTGGTGAGACAGTTGCCCATAATGTGTAGCCTGCAGAGCTAGGTGAACAGATCACACATTTGGCCCACGTTCCTTTTTGGAGATAGAATGAAGGACCTCTCTGTGAAAGTCAAGGAGAAGACCTAACACAATCTCACAAGATACAAACCTTTGTAACATGGACAGAAGAGCTCTTCGTTCAGAACCAGCTAAATGTGATAAAGCAAAATGGGGGGGGGGGGCAGTCAAAGCTTTTTAACAAACACACAACTCTTTGTGCGCTGCTTGTTTTGTTTGGAGTTTTTTGTCCCCTGCAAGGCCATTAAACTACTTTCTGATAACTTCTCGAGTGTCTTCAGACAAATCCACGTCTAACTGACAAATTTCAAGCCTAGCTTTCTCCTAGCTGCTAAGCAAACATGTACATTAAGATGTGGATAGGAAATGACCATCATTTACTACTATTTTGTTTTTAATCCCAAATGAGAAAAGAGTTTATCAGCAGCCATCTGGAGCAACGCAGTTTTCCCACAGCACTGCTGATGTTGCTTTTTTCTATTCTTAGCTCAACACAAGCATAGATGATAGCGAGGAATCTCACTGTGCGCAAGCAGAAAGCCATGGTTAATTTATCCCGCAGAGGAAATCATGCTGTGCTCTCAGACAGCTCCAGACATGGATCCTGTCTCAGACTGATCTCACCAGAAACTCTCAACTCCCAGTGACTGCTGTGGCACAGACTATTCCTGAAAGCAAAACTCACAGTAGTTGCAATGAAACAGATTTACTTCTTTCAGTTGCCATGACAAGTGTAATGATTAAATTTTTCTAACCGAACCTCATTCTTGTTAAAATAATACATCTCTCACCCATTTCTCTGCCAGACACAAAGAGAAAAGCACCAGCTTACACCGCTAGATTAAGCACAGGCACTTTCTTCTAGAAATAACTTGGTTTTAACTCTTCAACTTAAAGCAACACTGCTGTTCCTGAGGTCTGGTTCACAGAGTGCTACATCATGGATACATACACTGTAGCCTCCAAAGATCATGCCTTCAAACTGTGTGGCTAATGGCCCCAGATGCCTGCATTATTAAGACAATAAATATTCATGTTTCAAATTAATACACAATCCAGTGCTAGACCACCAGAGGAAGAACATTTCTAAAACATGCAGTAGTCCACTTCTCATGATTTGACAGAGCCAACAAAAACTCAGATTTAACAACCAAAAAACAACTCTCACTGAGGTCCCTCTGAACAGACAAGGCTGCAGGACACACGTGGGTCCTGCCTCACTCTTTCCTTCCCCATCCCAACAAAAATGTCATGGAAAAGTACTTCCCGTTGTGCAAGCCGTAGGCACTTGTGTGGGGAGCTGTACTCCAGGGAAGCAACATAGCTGCACCCAGCAGAGAGAAAATCAAACACCTTAAAATAAACACAGGAGCTCCGTTGCCCTGTTGCATGCAGAGCTAACCAGCACGAGTGTCGCCTCTTCCAGTGCGGACCGACTTTGTCCACATGAAATCTCACGTGGTGGATTTCAGTGGGCATTTTAGGTCTACAGCAGGACCTCTTACTCAACAGCTTACAATTCAACTCCTTTTCTTACAGCACTACCTACATCCAAAGGACATCCAAAGAAGACAATCTGAAAGACTGCAAGTGGATCAATTAAATTCCTGGGTAGGTATTATTCTCTGCATTAAACTGGCCTTAATTTAGGGCATTCTACATGCATTGTGAAAGTATAAACTCAAAGGTTTAAGGCACTTAAAGTAATAAAGGTTTAAGGCACTTAAAGTAATTAACAAGTTTATTCAACCTGATTCACCTCCAGTTCCTCATCCAGGTAAAACCTGAACTTAGTTGTATTTCCAAATGACTTAAAGGGCAGCACACTATGCCCGAAATACGCACAGATGCATGATGTTTGCACCACAGAACAGCATACAGCTCTCATGAGGACATGGCATACACATTTCAGTTCCCAAGGCAGCACAGCAATGGGTCTTCCTCTTCTGTCATATTTTTAGGGGAAATAATCAACCTTAGCTGTATACTGGTGTCACTCTGCTGAATCCTGCCACTTCAAATGAAGCACGCTCTGTTTCCCGCCCCATACACAGTGTGCACAGACGGGTGTTCAACTTCTCCCTCCCTATCTCATCTCGTTACCATGGGATTACACAGCAGTGCTTCCTTCATAACATTTGGAGATACCTGAAGCCACCTATGTTGCTTGATTTTGAAAAAGGCTTCCTTCTCCATTGAACTGGTACCTTACAGAAAACCTGATTAAAGACGGTTCAAAAGTCTGGGGAACTGTCAGTGTGACCCCAAGTTTTATGGACTTTGTCTCAATGTGTATGATTCACATTGTCTGGTGAACTCAGCAGCAGCATTACAACAGAGAGCATTGAAACAATGTTAGGTAATCTCTGAAGTCAACAATGTAGTACTAAATCAATGTGACAGGAAGCCTCTAGGTCTTGAATTTATGTTATTTTTGAAAGAATCACCAAAGAGTGCTCGAAGAATAAAGGTCTGTTAACATGCACTTTGTTCTATGTCCAGCCTTTTCAGCAGACTGTTCTGTTCTTGCCCTTTTATCTCTGTGTTTTCCCCACCCCTGTTCTGATGGTTTTGCTTTTTAGCTTTGTCTCTGATTGGCTCTTTATCATCTGTTCCAGAGTGAGATTCTTCTGGCTTTTTGATCAACGTGTTTACTGTGATGGATGCCAACAGTGGGTTGCAAAAAAGTTTTCCCTCTGGATCTATTAACTCTAGAAGTATGGAGGTTTTTTATTAATCTAAGAATACTATCCAGATGGAAAGAGCTTACAGAACCTGTGGCTCACAAAACACCTTGCACTAAGCCGCAGGTAGATACTTGGATATTGTGGTTGGGAGTAGAATAACTGCTGGGAACTGCAGTAAGTTACTATCCTAACACCGGACTCTGAGCATCCGCAAATCATGACATGATTTCAAGGTGGAGCTTTTCTGGTGGAATCATCTCTGTGAGCACTTATTCATAGCAAGAAAAATGAGATGACAGCTTTACCTTCTGCAGCATAGCTACTAAGGAAGTAAAATTCCTTTACTTTTAAACATTCACAAAATCTAGAAAAGGCAAGGGGGAAATCTTGCTCTATTGAACAGTGAAAAAACTCCTTTTGTCTGCTACAGCACCTGGAAAGAGAATGCTTCCAGGTCATAAACATTTGTGCAGCGTCTGCAATCCTCACCCTGGAAATGACTCTTAGGTATTCCTCCCAGAATACCCTTTACATTGCAGAATACAAAGCATTTAAGGCACCAGTTTTCAAAATGCAGCTCCTCTGGCCCTTGTATTTAAAAGGACAGCCCTGAAAACTTGAGTTCATGTCAGCTAGAGAGACAGCCAGATGACATATGTCTGAGAAGGATGAACTGCAGTCTCCACCTCAGCAGACTGCTAACTGCAATCTAACATTGTTACTGAACATCAGCATTATTGTTTGTCTCCCTGATGGTCATTTCTGTGAGAACACCTGGCTCATATGCCTCTTGCAATCCCCAGTTATTTCTCTATGCATCAGAAACCACTATTGTCATCTGAGACTCAAAACACCTTCCCTCTTTTCCTGCTCTACATGAGCCCCTCCGCAATGTGATGGCTGTGGCTGCCCCATTGTGAGGGGAACTGAGAAGGACAAGTCCTTTGATCTCCAAAATACAGAGAATTGAAATCAGACATCAAAAGCAGTCAGCCCAGCTTCAGTATCAGAACAAACAAACAACAACAGGGCACCTTGCACCAGCTCCCCCTCTCCAGTCCCATGCATCACAGAAATTCAAAGATGTCGCAACAGTTCATGAGTTTTAAGGACAGGGGGGAAAAAAAAGGATAATATTTCTTTTGTTCTTTCATTTGATCTGCATGCAGGAGACTGAGAAACATGATGAGTCAAGAATGCAACTTGGGGCTCACCCTGACTCATTTAGGAGCAACTGTTTATACAAGGAGCCAGCAGAGCTCACGCAGTGTGACTACCTGCAGAAGAGCTGCTGCCCCGGGAAAGGACTTGGTCACAGCTCGCTGCAGGCACAGGCAACCCCTGTGAAGTGGTCAGACTCATATGGCTGTTTAGCTGACTCCTCAGTAAGAGTGAAAGGAAAAAGTTACAGTACTAGGCTATTAAGGCAAATCATCACACTTTACTCAACGGAGACCAAAGATGGCAGAGAGGAGAGGACCACGAAGAGCACCATTAACAAAATAATTGTACTCCTATTACATGATTAAGTTAGAGCTGCCTACCCAACTTCAGCCTGTGGTAAATAACATTGCAATCAAGGTTTCAACACTATTTGCCCTCTTTTCCCCTTTTATTTTAAAATGCTCCTGGTTAATTTTGCACAAACAAGAAAACAGGAACAACACAGCAAGGCAAGAATAACTTGTGAGTAAAACCAGATGAACACTAACGTATTTACATAGGGTAATGACTTTGCTATTAATTCAAACAAACCCAAGCCCCAATTCCCAGAAGAGAGAACTGAGCACATGCAGTCCAAGAGGCAAGAACAGGGTGGCTTCAGACTACATTTATGTCTGCAGCCCCTGAGTTAGTAGGGGTTGCTCTTAGTTTCTGTCTGCAATAGCCACTGAGGGACCATCTTTCATTCCAGACGTTGTACTCCGACTACACCCTCTTGTTGATCTTATGGCCCCTTTCCATTTTCAAGCAAGACTTCCTCCAGTTCGAGGAACCATAAAACAGAAGAGATGGGATAACAGAATTTGAAAAACTAACTCACTCATAGGAAAAACACCTAACGTTATAGAAATGAAAGAAAAACGAGAAAACAACCCCAGACTCAGGTCCACTATCTACAGGGGACAGACATTTCTTGATAAAGGTACCAAAAAGAAAAGTCCAGACAGGCAGGAATAATCCGGTGTTATTTCTAAATCAAGCCAAAACAGACATTATCCTATTCTAGTTGTCAGCATGCAATTAGCTAGGATTCTGGCATTTAACACCGAATTAACTATAAATCTGTTCTCCACCCTCAAAATAAGCTGTTCTCCAGCTGAGAATTGCATTCATTCTCTCCCCTGCTATGTTTTATCATACCTTATGTTTTCAAACACTCTCTTCTAATTGGAAAATAGTATTTTTTATGTGGAGGCCTGGAATCTCTTCTTTGTTCCTAGATGTCTTGGATGTTGATAACAAAAAGTCATTAAAAAGTTTAATCCTGTATGTTTGGCATTACATCAGACTGAGAACAGTTTCTTTGTAATGGCCTTTGGAATAAATACCCATCAAAGATTTTTTTCTTTTTTTCCTTATACTGGTCACCAACACATTATAGTGGGTGGCCCTTTCATTTATCCCATTACTGCATTTCCACTTCTAAAGCTAAGCCAGATGCAGCAACCTGATACTACTTTTTAGTTCACGCAACTTTATTGTAATGAAAACTTCCGTGTATATCTGATACTCGTTAGAAAAGCCAAAGAAACAGGAACCATGGTAATATTGCACCACCGTCTTGACAACCTTTATTCTGCATCAGCTGGATTCTCCAGGGTACTGCATGCTTCGTTAGCAAGCATTTTTCACATTTAGGTGCCCTGGAGTGCAAACACAGTCAGCCTGCATCTGAACTCCTCTTGGTGGGGTTACTTGTGTTCCAACCATACCAGAGGCAGTGTCGAGGTGCTGTGCTTTCCTCTAATTCTCCATGATCAGTACTGCCAATGCCTGCAGGGGCAGGAAAAGCTGCTACAGAGTCCCAGTTCCCTCTGTGGGAAGCTGCTGCTTTGGACACCCCCTTCAAAGTCCACCCCCTGGACTGTCTGAGGCCCCTGTAGAGTTACAGTGCTACAAATTATTTTTTTGGGGCATAGGTACAGTGCAAACACTGGTTTTACTCCCAAAAACCTGTACTTGGTCCCTCTGGTGGACTATTCTCATTTTAATTAACAGAACCCCATTTAAACATGCCTACTTCAGGACTTGGCCCAAATGCAAGACAGTGCCCTACCTTAAAGGGTTAAACATTAAGATAGATAGATATAGTGTAGCAAGGTAAGCTTTGTCACTAAAGGGAAAACATACATTTTTATCAGTATATTTAAATGTTCGGCCACAATTCTGAGTTTGAGGGTGTCAGACTATCTTGAGCTGCAACAATAGGGCGTATGAATTACTTAATACTTAGCTTGAGTGTTAGGTAACACACAGTGTACTTAGAAAGATTTCATCTCATTTACGTTCCTGTATCCAGGTTTATTCAATAGAAGTGATTATTTTCTTAATGAAACCGACACAATCACGCTGAAGCCTATAGGTGGAATGTATGAAAGAGCACTGAGATCACCAATACCAGTGCAGATACTGAAAGAAGTCCCTCACTAAGTGTATCCTACAAGTACTGCACATCAGCTGGGCCTCTGTATACTTCAGAAAATTACTTGAATGTGCAAATACAACTACATTGCTGGGCTGACAATTTTCTAGAGCATTCTGACAGAACAGTATCACTTTGCTCCAAAACATCTGTCCCCAAATCTATTTTTATTCCTCACCTTGTATTAACAAGCTTTACCATTCTTGACCACGAGATCTAGAAAAATAAAGGAAGCAGCGCATGCTAATGAGGTTAAACCCGTTTGCCTTTAAGCAGAGACAAAGTCTACACACACCACCTTGCAATCATCGACCTCGCTATTTCTCTCCTCTATTTTTAAGTCCCTGTTATAGAATTCAGTAAAGGGAAGTCAAAGGCTCTGACAAATACCAGCATTAGCAGCAGCACACCAATCTGTCACAGCAGGAAAACCCAGCTGTTTGCAGAGCAATGGCCGGGAGGGACCACGTGCTTGGAGCAAAATACAAATACCTGGATCCTCCACTGCACCTCGTCCAGCTATTTATACAAACCTTTGCTGACCTTCTTTCTTCATTTCAGTTTCATCTTCTTTTTACTCATGGCTAAGCCACAGTTGTTTACCATACACCAAAAATTTCAAGTTATCTTAAAGTCTTCGAGTCAAAGTACATCTGGTTTGGAAATGAGAGTCTGTCTCGGGCCTGTCTTTCATGTAAACACAACACATCTGAGTGGAGGAACGCCTGCATGTTACAGATCTGCTGAGGAACGTGCAGTAGTGCCCTTATCATTCCTATCGGGTGTAACTCAAGAAAGACTTTTGAAATGTTCAAAAGAAAAGCAAGAAACTTTTTGTTGTTTTAGTGAGGCTCCATTAGGCAGAACTCCGCTCATGACTCTCCCAGATCACTGTTTTCATTTGCAAGCAACACGAATAACGGCAAAGCTACTCGGACAGCGCTCACTGCTTGGGTGTGGGCTCCTGCTCTGCCACAGTGCTTCGAGATGTTCAGCACTGCTGTCACCTGCCCTGTGAGAAAAATGATGCAAACAAATGGAAATTTTGTGGCTGGCCAACAAATGGGCCTTCCCAGCCAAAATCAGAACAAAGATTTTAATTTATTTAGGAAATCAGAAGGCTAAAATGGCATGATCTCGCAATCTCAACCTAAAGAAAGTAGTCCTGGCTGGGATATATCATCCCGTGGTTTCACTGGGCTTCACAAGGGATTTACTCCTTAAAGACTTAGCACATGAGAAAGATTTGAAGAGCAGATCATCAATATATGACAGCATAAAGATTTTATGAAATGTAAGTTATGTGTTAGTTGGAAGCATTCACTTTATTTAGAGCAACTTGGACGAACTCTTGAAAAGAGGCATACAAATGGTCTGCTTCGTTCCCCAAAAAGCTGAGACTGCGTGTGTCAATTTTTCAGAAACACCACCCCCACTCATCTATGTACGGGGTAATGTCTTGGTCTGACAATGTTCTCAAGCATCCATTTTGTACATCTGAAATGAAACTCTTTCAAGGCTTAAATAATCTGCTTTTGTAGACTAACCAAGTCTATAAATATTTAAGTCATTCAACACATTTTCAAATCTAAAAATAGTTTTAAAACCATTCAGAAAAAAAACAGCTGTAGAATACTCCATAAATCTACTTTTTCTGCTTCCTCTGAGCAAAACGTCTCCCAATTTGAGAGTTAAGACTCCAGCTCAATACTACAGAACAAACACATCCGAGAGAAGAAACCAGATTACTTTTCATCCCCAAGACTTCCTCCGTTGGCAATTATGGCGAAGGCAGTGGTTACCATCTAGGCTGCCCTGTACAGCCACCAGACCTGTTCTAGAAAATTACCTAATTACCTGCAAAGTGTCCAGTACATGCATGGCCCCATCAGTTCTGAAGAATCTACTGATGGAAGGTTTTGCCCTAAACGAGGGAAAGCAGGAGCTCTGTACTGTGACTGTCAGGCTTTTTTTTGTGTTTGTGACAAAGACGACCCGCAGGTTTGTAGAGAAGCTCCAGCTGAGAAAGGTGGTGGATCTTTACCATCTACTGCCAGCTCTAACTTCAGTGCATGGCGTTGCTTCTCCACAGGTCCGCCCTGGATGCCTTTCCATGGATCACACAGGAAGACTGGACTACAAACCTCTAAGTTCTCCAGATTCTGCCCCGCTTTAGTCAAAAAAAAAAACAAAACAAAAAGGTGTGTGTGCCTAAAATGACTGCTAAACTTTTCCCACTGTCTGGCAGGAGGTAAATATCTTTATCACCAGCAGGGTGCCTGGCACCAAGGGAGCTCTGGAGCTACCCCAGGCAGGGTGCCAGGACACAAGGCTACGGGCATAGGGCTTGCATTGGCAGGTGGCACCTACTGAGCACACACAGAGCCAACAAACACTGGTAATAACAACCGACCTCCTCCCAGAAGTCCAAAGCTGTGTTTAAACTACTGTGATGGAGCATTTGCTGCTGAATCTCATTTCCAAAATTCAGGAGCTAACACATTTCAGAAAACAAACATTGTTTTAAGAAACCCCACCACTTTTGTAAAAAGAGTTTGCAAGAGGCAGTACTACTGAGAGGCTACCAATAGTCTGATGTGGACCCTCGGAGGAGAATCAATCACCAAGCAGTACACACACAAAAAACCCTTTCTTTAAAAAAAAAAATAAATTAAAAATTTCTGTTTTTTCTAACAGCCTTGGGAATAACACATCAGCAAAAGGAAAAAGGGCAACAACAAGTGCTAAGAAATAGATACGGGTAGCATTTGGAGACCAGTCTGCGTTGCTAACAGGACTGGTGGCTGCCAAAAGCCAGGTTATCCCATGTTCTATGTGAATGCTGCCATGGTCAGGACTTAAGGGAGGGAGACATACGAATGCTTTCATCCTCGGGAAATGCACTGCCTACCTGTGGCACACGCACGTGCTACAACCCATGCAGAACTGCACTGATAATTTTAATTTGTTCAGCTCCATTTATCTAGGCATATATGGATGTATAGCAGAGATACAGCATGGGACCACGCTGACATATGGCAAATGATAACAGAACATAACAAACAACTACATAATCTGCAAGTACCACTGTAACAAGGTTCTATAGGTTTATAATTTTTTTTCCTCCTGAGAGGAAGCAGAGGAGCCTCGGTTAGAGACAAGACCTGCATTGTTCTAAGCAAAGTAGAAATAGGAATTCCACTGTAAATGCCAGGAAGGTTTCAAATCTAGCTCTGTAGTGGATTTACAAAGAGCTGAATGAGGTCCAAAGTCTTTTAGGATATGTCAACAAATCAAATTGAAAACACAGCTATTCCAACAAGGAATCTGTATGTACTTACATACTGTGCATTGGTATACCTGCCATGTAAGAATTGGGTTTAGTTAACGTAGTTAGGAAACTCTTCGTTTAAGTTTTATTTGCTTCTCTCTTTTGAAAACAGTTTACTATTTTCTTTTTTTCTTTTATGGGCCACCAAATTACATGTGACCAAATGTACCTATTTAGTGAAAATGGGTTCCATTAGTATGTAATCTTATACTTGCATTGTTTTCTTCTGAAGGAAAATAATGGAGAACAGGTGGTGATGCTTAGCATCAGGCTCCTGTTTCTAGAATTACAATCTACTGGGAGCCACCAGCAATCTCTGAAAGCTGTCATATGTGCTCAGGAACTAGTATGATCCAGAGCACACTCAATACATTAAAGTGTCTTTTTGAAAGTTTAAGTAGGTGTGACAGGAGAAAACTGGCTGAATGGCGCAGGGATTCTAACATGTCCCTGCAAAGGGTTGTGATTTCCTTCTGCATCCCATAATAAATAACTCAAGCTGGCCTCCATTTCCACAGCAGAAATTACACATTTAAAAAATTCAAATAGGTACCATATGCACTATAAACCTTTCTGGTTTAGCATTCAAATGCAGCCACATTCAAGTTGTTGGAAAATAGGGGATTTAAATTCTCCTCAAAGAACTTTAAAAACCTGTTCCTTTACACTTATGTATTCTTTTCTCAGTGCCAGCAGTGCTGACAAACATCTCCTTGACGTAGTTTGAAAATCTACTGATGTCACACGGCACAAATAGTTGCACCTAGTGAGTCCCAACACTGCATGTCAAACGGACACTTCGTTGTTTTATCAAACCCGTACTCGCCAAGTAGGATGTTGTTTAGAAATGACCCCATGCAACCAACAGCTGCATTTCCCAACGCATTCTCGTGATGAACGCGAGACAGAAACACCACCAGCTAACACCTATACGAGCAAGTGCACATTATGGCCACGTTTTAAAATCTGGCTCTGAAGCTGAGGAGTAGAACAAATACAACACAAAGTTGCATGGCAATTTCAACTGACACACAATTTTACAAAAGCAGACATGGAAGGCTGGCTGATATCCCTAACTACTGTTCTCTGTCAGATATGCCAAGATACACACTTACACGAGGAAACACTTACTGCAGGTTTTTGTGTCACTGTAGTTCTGGAACGATAGAATTAAAAGATAAAGTTATTTGCAGGGCTACATTTTCTGTTGGTGGAAACCGGCAATCTCCCGCTGGAATAGGTTAAGCTGCACCAAGTAGTTAGATTGCACTTCACTTTCCACATTACTTGCACAGCCACACAAGATCAATGTTACACTTATTATTAATGTGGTTATTTCTTTTGGGAGACCTTAGTCAAAGTCAAAGCAGCCCCTGCACGTTGAAGCCCATTGACACTAGGCTAACTTCAAGAGGCTTTGGGGCAGAGTACGTATTTCAGTACATATTTCAGCCATCTCCAGTCTCACCTGCATTAGCTTTCCCCTGAAACAGGAGGCAGTCTGATGAGCTGCAATTCTACAGAAAACATATTGTGATTCAGCAGTGCTTAGGAAATGCTTTTACTGCTTCTAATTTTCCTCAAAGTCTTCATGCAGAGAGAATGCCCTGTTCTCCAATAAGTCTCATGTGTCTCTCCACTTGAAGCCCTGTGGCTATGACAGAAGAAAATTAAAAGGTGCCCATTGTTTTGAAGATTCTACAGAAGAAAGTCCACCTTACAGAAGCAAGGTAAGTCCAGCCCACAAAAATGGGAGAGATGGCAAAAGAAGCATTAGGGGAAAGAGGATGGCAAATACTATTTTTAGTTCTTAGCATTGTGCTAACAATGAAGTTTTTCTCTTTAAACTTTGTTTTCCAAATGAAAAACACAACTGTTGTCACAAGTGGTTTTTTAACCTAGGAAACACTTGTTTTTACACAGAAAATCTCTTGGGCTTAATCAGTGTTTAAACCTGAAATCAGCTTGCCAGAGTAAGGGATTATGTTAAATTGTCCATCTCAAATAAGCTGGTTTCTGAATTTCCTTAATACAGTAAATATTTCCCCCCATTTATCACTCCTGTTAACCTGGATCCAGCTAAATAACTGAAACCTCTTCTAGCATGTGCATCACCAGCAAGTCTTGACCAAAAGACAGTCACAGAATTACATTATTGGCAATGATTGAACCAGAAAAAGGGCACAGCCTCACCCCAGAAAAGGTTTAATCTCCAACAGATAAAATCATCCTCATCACCTTTGTGACCTGACTAAAGGTGGGAAGACAATACACACAAAAGCACCTTATGTCATTTTAAAAGAAACCTGTTTCACAGTGGTTTTCATTCCAAACTTCAAACTCACCTTCAAAAGCTATTTATAAAAGGAAATTTGCTATGTTTTGAGCAGTGAATAAAATGGGATAAAGAAATTTAGAGTGGTGAATAATTTAGTTTTGAAAAGGTTTTCTTCATCCTAACAAGAACTAAAGGTTTTGTGTCTCTATCAAAACTTTTTGAGAAAATGTGGGGGTTTTATGACTTTTTTCCCTTTCCCTGGCACTAGATATTGCTAAAGCAGTTCTAATAACATCAGAGTGTTAGTAAAAGCTAGAAAAGAAATTATAACTTTCCTGCTTAATCCAGATACCATAAATAGTCTTAGCATACATAAATGCACAAGTGTGCTGATATGTAAGTCAGATATAAAGTAAAAAATTACATACAGGTCCAAATTAGGATGTGCTATTACAGTGGGAAAGCCAGAGACATTCTCCTTGCTATATCATCCCTAAAATTATGTCTTTGTAATTCTGCAAGGATTTTAAAGGCAGAAATGTTTTAGTTACTTTCTGAAAATCTTTTTCCACAGTATGACTGATCACTTGCTAAATTGATTGCAGCACAAATTCACCTTAGCCTGGAGCACAAAGATACTGGATTTAGCTCCTAAAAATATCACTAACTTACAAGTACTGTATTGCTGAAATTTCCTTTCAGTTCAGAGGACTTGCACAGGTGGAACAAAACCAGAGCAATTCAGGGAGAATGAGGTTTTCCAAGTTATAATAACTTACAGAGATTTTTCTTTTCAGAAGAAGAACCTTGGATTACAAATTCACACGGATGCTAGAAGAGCCAACAGTTTTAGCCCTGCATTTCAATAGCATAACTAGCCATGAAGTTTCTACACCACTCTCCTCTATCCTCAGTAAGATACTCCTCCTCCAATGATGACTTCAACCAAGGGACAACGATGTTAGAACAAAAGATAAACAGGAAACTGAATGCTTGATTTTCCTGAAAGTCTCAGTTCTGTGCTCTATTTTTGCTGCCTTTTGAACATAATTATTTTACCATCCTTCTTCAAAGAACAGAAATCTTAATTTTCCAAACAGTGCATTGCCAGATGAATCCGTCCCGAGTTGTATCCTTCTGAAGTAGCTGGGAGATGGTACATATAAATGAATTGTAGATAATTCACGAGGGATAACGTTCACGCTACCATGATTTCAACAGTTCACTGGTAAACTGTTTATTTTTTGCCCAGACTGCACTTCTCCATAAGAAAAACATTAGTACCTTGTGGCAGCACACTTAGCAGACAAACTTCATTGCCCTGCATTTGACACAGTTGTTCACCCTTCTCGGTTTGTAAAATCTGGATCCAATTTTCAAATGACAGATCACTTTGCTGAACATTTCTTTTTCCTGTGGAATTTCTTTACCAATGTTCGGTGAATTGGGCCTTTTCAACCTTGGGGGTTATTTATTTAGATTTTTATTCTCTTCATAATGTTGGGGGAAAATGTTTGTCTGCTGGAGGGGCACCACATGCTTCTGATCTGAAGATTGACTGAGTTATGCCTATAAAGCGAGTCAGCAAGTACAAATACAGAGGAGGTTAAATGATCATTAAGTATCTAAATGAACAGGGAATTACAGCTCCAGCTTTAAAAGTCTGTCAGATGAATTGAGTTCCAGTTTAATTCAGAGTCCTGGGAACTTAGATTTCTATACACTCAAGAGTTTCCTAAAGCGAACAATGTAATATCGCAAAGAGATGGATGAACGACCATGAAAGCCGAGAAGGATGGAAAATGAATGCAGCAGTAACCTGCAGATTCAAGAGCAAATGTACGTTCCCAAAGCAAATACTTTTCCTATCTGCAATAAATTGTTATATTCTTCTGCTTAGAATCTGTACAAATTGTAAAAACAACACATTTTTTTCACCGAATGATTAAAATAAAAAAGCAGCTTTTTATTCCAAGAATTTTTATGGGAAAATGGAGCAGTCCCAGTGAAGTCTTGCAGTTTCCATTACATTTTTTTTCTCCTTCCTCTTAAGCACTAAAAGCACTTGCTATTTTTTGATTTTTCCATGAATTCGGGTACCAGAATACTGTCAAGTAATGGAGTTACAAAAGTAGAACACTTGTTATGTACGCACCTTTTAAAACAAGTATCTCCAAAGGAAGTTTAGGAATACTACTGTTTAAAGGAACAGTGGTTTAAACAGTGTAACTTCCAACCTGTGTCCTTCCTATCCAATTTTATGACATCCAGCGCCATTCTTGACTAATTTCATCTGTCTGTCTCCTCGGAAAACACACTACTTCACATTTTTACAGAGAAACAGAGAAATTCAGTTTAAAAATTTTAGGCTTCTACTAGAAGGCTAGAAAGGACTTGGGAACTTCTCCACTCATGAGCCCATCAGTGCAGAGGAGATACACTATTTTTGTATTAGATGTCTCCTACTATTTGTAGATGGAACCTACCAACCCTGCACTTCCCCGACATCAGAGTAGTTTCCATCAAAACTCTAGCAATTTTTGAAATGTCAGGCTTCTGCAAAAGCAGTAACGTTGTTCTAGCAACAGAACTGGTAAGTATAATTTGCACTAGGAAAGTGTACTATTAGTGCATCACTGAAATACAGGATATTTTTAAAGAAAATGTAAATCTCATTTTTGTCTTTCTGAGTTGCATGTTTTTATCAACTTAGAATACACTTCACCAAGAGACAGGAGGAAGCACTGACGACTTCTGCCATGAGCTCTCAGGAGACGACACTCCGCTGTCGGGTCCCTGTTTGCTGACCTTGCCTATAGTGAACTCTGTCTGCAAAGAGAACTGTGCACACAGAAGGGCTGAGAGGTCGGATCAAAAAAAAAGGTGGATTCTGAAGGGAAATTTAAGTCAATTCACTGAGTTACACAGAGTTTACCTTAGAAGGTCACTACAGAATTAGAGGATGTATTTATGAAGTTTCTATAAAGTATGAAGGCACTCAGTCCTATGCGTAATGGTAATGTGAGAGAGAAGAATTTACTCACAAGCCAGAAAAAAAGCTTGAGGAAGCAACAAAGGAAAGGAAAAAGCCCCCCCAAGCCCAAAAATTTTCATTCTGAGTGACAAATGACTTGAAAATCTAAACCTTTTTTAAAAGTATTTATTTCCATAGCTGACTAACTGGTAGCAAAAGTCTTTGAAAAGTCTCCCCTGACTTGTGCGTGTTACATAACTTGTAAATCTGTCCTAAGCCTCTTTGTCCATTTCTTCATTTTTCCATTTCCTGTTTTCCATTCACTGCAGGGATCTCATTGGAATATTTAACATTTTGCCTAGAAGTCTCTCTGGATAACAAATAGACACTGAAGTTTGTAGGAGTATTCACACTGATGTCCATGGCCATTGGAAAGGATATGAAAATCAGTGCTCCCTGTCACAGGCCCAAGGATCTAGTCCAGCAAAGCAGTGAAATTTTTGCCTTACTATAAATGCACATCCTGAGGTAAACTGGACAAGATAAATGCCTACACTGAACCACATGTGCTTAAGTTTCCCAATAAATTGAGGTAACAAGCTGGGTTATTTCAGATACTGATAAAATACAACTGATATTGATTTATTATGTTGATAAAAATAATAAATTTCTGATAAACCACCTAAGTACATAAAAGTTGCTGTAACATATTGGAGCAAACTGGTCAGGCCAGTGTCCTGCTAGCCACAAAAAGAATCACAGACTCGTAAAGCCATTCTGGTCAGGAGAGACCTACAAGATCATCAGGTCCAGCCATTCACCCACCACTGCCAGGTCACCACTAAACCATGTCCCTAAGTGGCACATCTACAAGTCTTAAATTCCTCCAGAGATGGGGACTCCACAACATCCCTGCGCAGCCTGTTTCAGTGCTTGACAACCCTTTCAGAATAGATTTTTTTTTTTCCTAATATCTAATCAAAACCTGCCCTGGCACAACTTGAGGCCATTTCCTCTTGTCCTATCACTTGCTTCTTGGGAGAAGAGACCAGCCCCCACCTCACTAAAAGATTCTTTTCAAGTAGCTGTAGTGAGTGACAGGGTCTTCCTTGAGCCTCCTCTCCTCTGGGCTAAACAACCCCAGTTCCCTCAGCCACTTCTCCTAGGACTTGCACTCTAGACCCTTCCCCAGCTTCACTGCCCTTCTCTGGACAAGCTCCAGCACCTCGGTGTCCTTCTTGGAGTGAGGGGCCCAAAACTGACCCCAGTATTTGAGGTGTGGCCTCACCAGTGCTGAGTATAGTGAGACAATCACTTATCTACTCCTTCTGACCACACTATTCCTGATCTGAGCCAGGGTGCCCTTGGCCTTCTTGGCCACCTGGGCACACTGCTGGCTCATGTTCAGCCAGCTGTCAACTAGATCCCCCAGGTCCTCTTCTACTGGGCAGCTTTTCAGCCACTCTTCCCCCAGCCTGTAGTGTTGCTGGGGGTTGCTGTGACCCAAGTGCAGAACCCAGAACTCAGCCTTGTTGAACCTCATCCCATTGATCCAGCCTGTCCAGATCCCTCTGCAGAGCCTCCCTACCTTCAACCAAATCAACCAAAACTTACTGAGGATGCCCTCCATTCCCTCATCCAGATCACTGATGATGTGAAGAACTGGCCCCAATACTGGCCCTGAGTTGGTTTTCTTTAACAGTGTTTTCTCTCTCTGCTGCTTCACCATTAACCGATAGCCAAAGTGCCTCTAATTTAGAAATTGTCTCTGTAATGTGCCTAACTGCCATCACATCATGCCATGTACATTGCTTTATACCTGTACAAATGGAATTTTACTGGGGGGGTTTACTTCTCAGATGCTCAGTATATTGACATTTACTGCAACTTTTTGTGGTCCATTTAGGTTCTTACTGTTCTGAATATATTCATTCAAAACATCCGTGCCTCAGTAATCCCCTGTTTTCCAGACAATTTACCAAGAAGTTGAACAGCATCAGTCTCTAAAAGATTTGCATGCCTACGTGCATTTCTTACAGCCTACATGAATTGTGGAAGCTGGCTGTTTAGTATTATTATTTTTTTTCCTGTCTACTGATCACTTATTAGTTATTAAAATAAGTTATGAAACAGGTTATCCCTTGGCAATTCAGTTTCTTTAAAGTTTCTGTACTCTATTCACACAAGTATTTGAACAACAATGGTAAATTACTTGCTAAAAATGGTGTCCTTTGATTTTGATCATTAGCCTGGTCAGAGAGTGCTGGTTTAAAACATTGACCTTAATACTATCTTTATAAATACAATTAAGGCTGAGTATTGAGTGTTTTGTGAGGTTGTCTGGAAGGAAGAAGGAAGCCTCAGCTTCACACATGTTATCAGGACAGCAGAACATTGGAGGTTTTCTGTTCTGGAGAATATTCAGATGGAACATACTGTGAAAATAAGCAAATGTTCACAAAATTTCTTCTAGCAGCTACGGTTTGATTTCTTACCAGTAGGGTCATTTAGGACAGAAGGGAATCAAAAGTAAAAGCAGTGTATTATTTTACTAACAAGTGGTCAAAGCACATGAGCACAAAGACTTCCAGTGAAGTCAACAGCACCAGGAGCAACAGAGCTCCCTATCCTGAGGTAACAGAGACACGCGTTGTACCATCAACAATGCACAAACCATAGTCATGGCTGGTCTTGGCTGCTCATGCTGTTTCATCAGCATGGATCACCTGGCTGAAATTCAGTCCTGCACCACCTAAGCAGCCCTTCAAGCCTCCCCCTGGCATCTCAGAAACTAGTCTGCCCTTCAGTCAAGGGGTAAAACTCAACCTTAAGTCCTACATCACACAAGTCTTGCGTTTGAAAACAAGCCACCCTAAAATCCCCCCATAAAGAGTCCCCCCAAAAACCCAAACCAAACAACCACACACACAAACACTACAATTTGAGACCCAAATACTGACCAAGAGCCAGAAGAAGCACTGGAGGTCAAACCAGGGGAGAGAGGAAATCAAATCCAGAAACTGTCAGTCTCTGTTGTGCAATCTGTTTTCACAGAATCAGCTAAATCTGAATGAGCGAATTCCACTTCAGCTCTTGCTCCTGCTGCTGCTATATCCACAGTATCTTGGAAATGACTTGGACATACCTCTGGAGAACAGCACGGGTCCAGTGCTTCCAAAAGGCCAAAGTCAATAGATTTATGTGTCAGATAGATGTGCCAGGGTGGCCATCCCAGCTGCACAACACATGATGTGTCAACTGCTTTACATAGGGTGGGTCAGGAAGAGGCTCATTAAAGAGAAATGCTACAGCTCTGCTTGCAAAACCTTTACATCCTTGTCCAGTGCTACACCAAAAAAACCCCAAAAGATGATAGTGCTTTAAGAAAAGGTTTACTCTGGATAGAGATTGAAATCTACAGAAGGGACAGATAGATACAGCTCTGTTGCTGATCATTCATATCATCATTCCATTGTGGAAGGAACTGTAAATTTTTTTTTCCCTGTAGTAATAATTAAAACAAATTATTCTGACAACCAAATTCAGACTACCTTACATAGATGATGAAAGACAAGAGGGCTCCTTGTCTCTGACCACACTTTGCAGTGAGGGAGTCTCAGCTGGACAATTTCCTCTGTGCTGAATTTCTCTCCTGCACGGAAAAGGCCACAATCCCACTCCCTAAAGGAATGCAGAACCTAATTCCCATCGAAAACATTCAGGGAGTTTGGTACCTAAATACCCTTCCAATTCAAGCTATCTATCAACAGGGCCTAACCTTTGGGATGGCTTTCTGTGCAGAAGCACGTGGATAAGACAGGCAACGAGACAGCACGTTCTGCAGGGTAAGATGAAGTGTGGCATTTCTGGGCAGCATGAACTTGCATCCGTGGCCACATTTTTCTGGTACATCTGCTGGGAAACAGTGCTTGAGGGTAGCGAGTTACATCACATCTTTGGGTACTGAATTACAACCACCATTACAGATGTTCCCCTCAGTGGACCCGAAAGCTGCTCCTGAACAAGTGAAGGTATCAGCACGTGGCTGTTAGAAAGGGTAACAGGGTTTTCCCTCTTTCCCCATCCTTGACACCTCCATTCTGACCCTTTAGCTGTAAAATGGACTTCAGTCCCACCAAATTTAAGAGTGAGAACTACACCCCAGATCTGCAACACGCTCCACTGCTGTCAGACCTGTTTGTACGGTGTATGCACTGCAAGTTCATCCCAAACTTTTAAAACAGAGTCACGACAGCACTATCCTTCTCCTCATCTGTTTGTTCCTACTGGAGGCAGATTTTGTGGGTAATTCACTGAGACAAGAGCCTGAAAGCGGATACCCCCTCCAGAGTCGAATGGTATCTCAGCTAGTCGGGGCCTGTCTGTGGTAAAAGCCTGTTCAGAAAAAGGAAAGATTTTCACAGTGCTAATCCCCGTTACACAGACAATCTGCAGCCCATTTGCTATTCGTTTTTGGCTTTATTTTTAACAGGGCCTTAAAACATATTTTTCCTTAAAATGACAACATTCTTTTCTGCCCTCTTTGTTCGTGGAGCTTTGTGCACTCATAAACAGTTTAAGAGTTCCATTCACACCTGCAATGCACATGTCTGCCTCTAATAAAGACTCTCTTATCTATCTTTCACTGATAACTTAAGAGGACAGTGTTTAAGAAAAAGGCACCATCCTTGTGAGTGTAATAAAGAAAACTAAACCCAAATCTCAAACCTACAGCAGTGACAGTAAGGCCAGCATGCCTGGGGAAGGAGGGAACCTGGCCCACAAAGCTCATTAGCAATCTGCTTTCCCAGGGCCTGAGGGGTGTCTCTAGTTTTGCTGCCCGGTATTAAAAGCCTCCATAACCCAAGTTCATTGAAGTGCACTAATAATGGAAGTTGCATTTCTAGAGAACATCATTTGCCTGTGAGGCATCTCCATGCTTTACAAATGTTTTTAATAAAGCTATCCAAAATCCCTGTCAAGCACTGGGTCAGTCTGGCACATCGGGAAAACAAGCAGGGAAAAGCTAAATATGAATCACACTCTTCCAACCACCCGATTACTGTCCCCATTCAGCGCTCTGGACAGTTGTGCCTTCTATGCTTCCAGAAACAGCCAAAGATAAAAAAAGCTCTTGCATTTTCATTAATTATAACAACAATAATGAATGCATTTTAATTTATAATTTATCTCTGCCTACCACTGTTTTTTAGATAATACTTAAACTAAGCTTTTCATATGCTTGTAGACACACACGGAGGCAAAGAAAGCCCAAGTTCCTACCTCTGAAATTCTTAGAAGATTTTGCACTATCCAGCACACCTTATACGTTTCTGCAATACCAAAGCTTTGAACTTTCTATTTCCCATATAATAAAAGGTACATCTTCTTTCCCATCCTAGTCACTTCTCTAGAGAAATGAAGGGGCAGAGTCTTCCTTATCCTCCCTGCCATCTCGAAGTTGGAGCAGAAAGGCCTGGAGGGAAGGCAAGCAGACCTGCCACTTCTATGCAGCTGGCAAAGCCTGCTGAAAGACACAAGGAATCAGCCTGTAACATCCCCAAGGTTTTGCACCATCCTTCCCTGACCTCCCTGGACTCTGTGTTGCTTATTTGGAAAATCATACCAAAACTGCTTCCCAACTGGCACAATCTGAGCTATGTGAAAGCTGTGCCGCTACTCAAAAACAACTTGCTCAGAAAATGCCCCCCAGAGCCTTGTTTACACAGTGGGGGGGAATCAGCACGCATTAGGCTGCAGTGCTGGGACTTCTCTTTTCCGCTGCCTCATGCTGGTTACACTCTGCTGGCTCTGACATCACCGGCCGGGCCCCGGCACCAAGGTCTCAGTGAAAGGAAACCCCTAAATTGGCCTAACCACAGGACAGTTTGGGATCAGCAAGACTTCTCCAGCTTAAGCACTGGTACAAAGTCTGAGAGAAATTTCCCTCCACAGAGAAAACCTTAATCTGCTGGTCAGACAACACCACACACTACAATTTGATACTTAATAAATTGTCATGAAGCTATAATACAAATATTCACTTGGTCACTTATCCTTTTAGTAATAAAAACCAATTGGGACTGAAGTTCAGTTGCAATTTGTTGCAGCTGCTGTGGCAAGGACCCCCTCAGAAATTAATTTCCAGAGGATTCTTCTTGTTAAAAAGCCATTTCCTTGGCAAGAAGCTGGATGTCTGGAAGATAGCAATGGGCACAAAAGCAAGCACAGAAGTTTACAAGCATTCCTGAAGAGCATTTTAAAAACCCTGCATTTATTCAAACAATTACAAAAATATTTTACGCTGTTAAGCAGGTTTAGCCCCTCCATCAAAATATAAAGTAGACTCTTAAGCCTGACTTTTGATAGGCAGTTGTTCTCATTAGCACTCAACATATGAGGCAGCATCAACACTTGGCTGCACCCTGGTGAAGGTGTGGAGAGGGGATGGCAACCTTCTGGTTCTTCCATGGCTCCCAGGATTTCCATTCCTCAGTTCTGACCCACACCTACCTTCTCTCCCCACCACAGGAGGTGGTTGAGCGACTTGGTTATGAATAATACATGTTGCAAATATAGTTTTGTTGGGAGTAACAGGTACTGAGAGGGTCTGAAAGAACAACTTCTCATCTCACTTGTCACCCCCATGGCGTTCAGCTCACACATTATGGCATGTGGTTGGTTGTGTGCGTCAGATGGCGTTATTATTACCTGCCTGAGCGAATGACAAACTGAAATTCAAGAACGACGAGTCCGGGAAAACTTTCAGGCTATGCTAAATACGTGAAAAAGTCTTCCTATTTCCTTGGTGGCTCCCATCACCCCAGGGAGTTAATGAGATAAACCCCCCTCCCAAGAGAGGGTTAATGATGCCAGGCTGTTCATCTCTGTAAACACCCATTATTTCATCATCAGGTATCACACCAGCCACACCACCTTCTCTAGCCTGCCAAGTGGTCACCCTCTTTCCTGATGCAAACACAGCACAGTAGCCAGCTTTTTCTTCCCTTCTGCTTCTTCCCTTATTGTTACTATTCTTTCATGTTACTCACCACAGGGTCTGTCTCCATGTGAAAGCTTCATGTTAACAGTGTAATCCCAATTTGTAATTCCCTCTGTGCAAGGAATGCCACTGTACCTCTAGAAGAGGAAATGACCATTTGATAGCTCCTCTTGCCTTTCCTCCTGTCTGGAAAATGACAGGGGAGATGATGTTTGAAAGAGAAAGTATCCGCCCAGTACTCCCACCAAAGAGGAGAAGTAAGAAACTCACAGCTCAGTCTCTGTGTCCTGGACAACCTAATGCCCCACAAGAGAGACTGAAACACAAGGGTTTATTTTTTAAGGTAGAAAACAGGATCCCAAACCTCCCAGGAAATTCACAGGGGAGGCAGGCTCTGCACTCTCAGTCTCAAGCCAAAAGAGAAGAAACAAACATGGCAATTTCTGCAAGTCTGAACAAGCCCTGCTGGGTCAGGCCAACAGAAGCTTCATTTGGCCATTTTTCACTCAACTGCTACTAAAGACGCATTGTGAAGACAATACCTGAGGTGAGACCCGAGTCCCAATGAAACATAAAACCTAGACTTCAGTGATGTCTTGAGTTGATATGAGTACCTGACACTGGCCATCCAGAGCACCTTGGCCATATTCCATGGAACACAAAACAAAAAGGTTAAATACAAGATGGTAGCACATCTGTCAGTACCTTTTTTGACACAGTCTAAATCGTTCAGATACTTCTGAAACACCAGCTAGATTAGCTGGGCTTAACATTTCGCATTTCTGTTCTGTGTTTTACATATAGTTCTCTCCCCTGCTTCCAAAGACCTTTTTTTACAGCAAGATGTCCAGCTTTAGAAACTTTGCAGGTGTGTTGGGCTTGTGTCTTGGTGGGATTCCAGCAGCAGGAGAGGGGACTACTAGCACGGGCTCCTGTAAGAAGCTGCGAAAAGCTCCCTCAGCTTCAAGTCAGACCCATCTCTGGCCAAGACTGAGCCCATCAGCACCTCTGCAGTAATGTATTTAGGAGGGGAAAAACCTGCTGGGTAAGTTCTCTTAGTTTGGGGCTTTTTTTGTTTGGGAGAGGAGTGGGACTAGAGACTGCCTGCAGTCCATGGAGGACCCTGCACTGGAGCAGGGGATTGCTCCTGAAGAAGTCCATGACTTTGGGGGAGGCCTGTGCTGGAAGGATCACAGCCCACAGAAAGGACCAATGCCAGCGGAAGTTGTTTGTGGAAGGCCATCTCCCATGGGAGAGATGCCATGTTGCTGCGGGGAGAGCTGCGAGGACTCTTCCCCCAGAGGAGGAAAGAGTGGTAGAAACAACATGAAATGGTCTGGGATGGATGGCAACTCCAGTTCCCTGCCTCCCTCTGCTGCTGGAGGGGAGAAGGTAGCAGAGCTGAGCCCAGGCAGAGGGGAGAGGTAGGGGGAAGGTGTTTTTAAGATCCAATTGTATTTCTCCCTGTCCTACTCCAATTCAATTGGTGGTGGCTTTGTCTAAATTAAACTGATTTCGTTTCCCCAAGTCGAGCCTATCTTTTGCCATTGACCATATCTGGTGAGTGAGCCCTCCCTGTCCTTTGTCTCAAACCTTGAGCCTTTTGTTGATTTTTCTGCTCCCCATCCCACGGGAAGGGGGTAGGAGTGAGTGAGCAGCTGCGTGGTGTTTAGTGCCAGCTGGGTGGGCTTAAACCACTGCAGCAAGCTGTCAAGAAGATGCGCACACCAAAGACACAATTCTGGAAATGACCCTGCTTTGTGCAAAAGGAAAAAATAAAGGAGTTTTTCCCCCATCAGATACACTACTTTCCCTGATATAAAGGTTTCCTGCTGCAACATAGGCACATTCTGTTTGCAATTCTTCTAAGAGTTCTCTGCTTTAGGCATCTCAGAGTCGCAGGGAAGAGCTCGCACTGACAGCAAGTCTCTGCTTCACTCAGCACGAGCTGCCAAAACGTGTAGAACTGAACCCTATCCTCTCATTCACTGGACCAGTAAATAGGCTTTTAAAAGCATGCACAGCCTGGTTCACACTTACATGATGCACAGAGAATGAGGCAGAGGGCTTGCAGAGTGAAGCAACACCTCATTCCTGAGCATGTGCAGAACAGCCCACCTTCTCTTGCTGCCACAAATGCTAAAGCAGTGCCATTTGCACTGCATATGTGCAACACGCACGACTCCAGGATTCATTACTGTGCATATGAAAATTCAATCATATCAAAGCTGAGCTTTAAGAAAGTCCCAAGGGGCTGAACCATGCGCTTATGCACTTTGAGGGAGAAAAAAAAAAATCAACTCTTAAAGTCTTTTTCTTTTTTGTAGCATTGTCCCTGTCTTTTGTAAGAATAAAATAGCTGCTAAATGGGCGAACTTCACATTCCTGCTGTGTGTTTATAGACATTTATTTTCATAACTCAAGTTCTGTTTGTGTGAACACAAATTTATAAATCATAGATGGATTGAGGGCCTATCCCAGGAAAATTGTGACTAAGATGAACAAAACTCATTATTTTATTTGAAAACTGCTGTGCTTTGGTCATTTAGTACGACCATATGTATGCTTCTGTGTCATCTCTCTCTCTCTAAAACTACTTTCTGTAGCTCATTCTAAAGCAAAGGATTCTGTGCTGAGCTTGGAAGTATCACAAATTCACCTATTTTCACATTTGAAAATTGCTTGTGTTCACTACATTCTCCATTAAAATCTGTCCCCCAATCAGAAAGGGAAAAATTATACTGAACAGTGACAGTTTGGGGACAAATTCATCGCACAACCTGTACTTGATCAAAAAAGAAGAGAGAAAGAAAATAGAGACTTTTGCAGGCAAAACTAACTTTTAAAATAAGTAACACAACAAACCTTCTGATCTTCTTGGCTTTTGTATGGGCCTTTTGCATCAAGGGATACGAAGCCCATAGAAACTGGATTCAACCTAAAGGTACCAGAAACACAGGCTAGAGCAGAGCACTGAAGGACAAGGATTTGCAAAGAATTATCCTCAGTTTTCTAAAAAAATTAAAAATAAAATAATAATAATAAAAAAAATCTAAATATACTTGGAGTTTTATCAACACAGGAAAAGCAGAAAAGTGGCTTCTGGTTTTCCTCTCCGTTTCTGTAGTGTCATCCAAACTTCAACTCCTCAAATCTATCATAAATGTCTAATGACTGCAGTGCCAACATGAACACAAAGCTCCCCAGCACCGCGGTCGGACGTGGTGACACCACCTGGCAACAATGGGCCAGTCAGGTACTGCTGGCTCCATGTCAGGCCCACTGCACCCTGACTCATGCCAGTCAACACCACTGTGGGTGTGTGGGGTTAGCATGAGCTTGGCAGGGATTTCATCAAGCACAAGCAGGAAGGGAGGGTCTCTGCTTAGAAGCTATTCTCCAAATTAACATTTTTACATATATATATAAAATCTGTTTGCATATACTTAAGAAAATTCTCAGATACACAAAACCTGAAGAGGAAAGCAGTACTCAAAGAACAAACAGAAGCAGGAGCTTCACAGGACTCCTCCTTTGCAGAGTTAAATTCCTCCTAAATGACATTTGCAGGGTGAGGCATTTGTAAGTACAACTGTAAAAGGACCAAAGGCTCGACTGACAAACCATGAGATATGAAGTGCTTGCAAGATACATCCGGTGTTGAGATAATTAAAATCAAAATTAAACTTGTGCTATATTTGCATCTGCAAAGCATCAGTTAATCGAACATAATGAGTCAATCAGACTCATTTTTCTGAGACCAAAATGGAATCATGCTTCATCATCTTTTGTGCTGTCCTTAGACTCTGACAGACTCTCCAGACAGAAACTAACTCTTCCTAACTATTTGCACACCCAATAGCACATCAGTGTCCTGGAAGTTTTCTAGGCACTGTTGCAACATTAATAGGAAATAATTGTAGTAAAGCCACTTTATAAGAGCTTTTCCTCTGTATTAAGAAATCAAATAATAACAAGAAATTGAAGGGGACAACCAAGCTTGACCCAGGAAGGAGATAATACTCTCCATCCCATTTCTGCAATTAGAGACAAGCCACTCAGCTATTTAGCAAGACTGCTGCCGGTAAACCAGTATGCCTCCCAGATTCCTAAGAGCAAACAGCACGAGTAAAGAATATGTTCTCTCGTCACCTCCACAGATTTAGCAATTCTGTATTTACTTTTTTATATATTAAAAAAAAAACCACAGCTGCTGCTAAATGTAATTTCTAGGTATTGTAATTAATTTCTTTTTATTCACATGGAGAAATAATTTATACTGTCATGGTCTCTAGCTATTCAAGATATTGTGGTTACATTTTTGGTGTCTTTGGTACATTTTATTGTAGCATTCTCATGGTACTGCAGTCAATTACCACTTCTCATGCTGTTTTACTTGTTACAAAGCATCATCCAAGCATTTTCTAGCAAGTCCTTGTGGGCAACTACGTCCTGTTCAAGAAACACATGTATGTCCGCGTGCTGATAGGTATGAGATCAGTGTCAATTTAGCCATTTGGATTAATGTCTTTTCGGTTTGGCTTCTGTGGTCTTGAGCCTCTTGGCTCAAGCCGTGATAGAGCTTTTTTTAAAATTACATTTGAAAAATTAAATTGAGTACATTTGGAATATAAATGCTTATCTGATATCTGTCTATTGTGCCTCTGCAGCATTAACACTCCCAGATATGCACTCCTCTCTTCCTTTTCTAGCCCCCAGTATTGCTCATCAGCCCCACAGTTGTGCCAGTGCCCTCTCTTGGCCATCCCAGTTCTTCCCTTCATTGCTGCTGCTCCCCTCGTGCATGTGGGGGATGTGGGAGGGACAGTCCCAGTGGCACACATGAGCCTAACCAGCTACGCAGCAGCAAAGGGAACGAAAGAAATATCTTGCCGGGGAAAGAGCTGAAATAATGGCTTGGGGCCAGGACTTGGAAAGGGCACCCATGGATTAAAGGAAAACAGCTGGAAATAAAGTTTGGTAGATCTCAGCCTACCAGATCGTTAAAGGTGTTTGAATCTGAAGCAGTGCAATTCCTAGCAGGGATGGAGGGGACCAGCCTCAGAGGACAGAGGGGACTATACCCCAGAGCTAAAAACTCAAAAGATGAAGTGAATTGAAGAGGCCACAGAGCCATTGTCCAGGAATCTATGGAATGGCTGTGCCTTTCCATCACTGCTACGATACATGGATTTTCCTTTTCAAGCTGCATCTCTATAGTTCAGTGAGAGCACTCGCAGGGGAGAGCTTGCCCTAACACAGTGGAAGCTAGAGGTGACATGCAGAAAAATTAATCCACTGTCATTGCTAACCTGACCTGTTTCTTTTATGAGTCTGCTCACTGTATTTTATTTAGAGATTACATAGCCAGAACAATTTCCCAGAGA
>JANHFX010027896.1:0-72123 GCA_027560015.1 Chloroceryle amazona
TCTCCTCACAGGACTTGTGCTCTAGGCCTGTCACCAGCCTCCTTGCCCTTTTCTGGACACACTCCAGCACTTCTATGTCCTTCTTATAGTGAGGGGCCCAGAACTGAGCACAATATTCAAGGTGTGGACTCAGCAGTGCCAAGTACAGGGGGATGGTCACCTCCCTATTCCTGCTGGCCACAGTGTTTCTAATACAAGCCAGGATGCCCTTGGCCTTCTTGGCCCCCTGCACACACTGCTGACTCATATTTAGTCAACTATCAATCAATACTCCTAGGTCCTTTACCGAGTTGCAGCTTTCCAACTACACATCACCAAGTCTGTAGCTTACTATGGGGTTGTTATGACCCAAGTTCAGGACCCAGCACTTGGCTTTGTTGAACCATCATTCAATTAACCTTAGCCCACTGATCTAACATGTCTAGGTCCTGCTGCCTCTCAGACACTCATGCATTAGCTCACATTCCCCTCATGGGAGCCCAAAGTGGGGGACCAGCAGGAGGCACAGCCCAGCACTATCACCTGGGTTCCTACATCTTACCCAGCTTTGGAGATGTTGGAGCGTGGTGCTGCATGCCTGCTCATCCTGCTCTCAGGCCAGTGAGTCCTGTGGCACAGCTAGCTGGGGACTGCACTGCATCTGCTGGAGTAGTGGGGAAAGGAGTGGGTGTCAGCAGTTTTCTCAGTAATCCCCTGTGCCGTCTGTTCCCATTCCAGGCGGGTCTGATCTACACCTGCTGTCATTCTTAATGGAGGTTCTTAAGACTGAGAACTTAAATACCCCATGTAGTTTAAAAGACTTGTGAAACTGTCCCTGCTATCACCCAGCTGCTGGCAATGCCTGAAGCTTGGCCCTGCTATTCTGTTCCTTGGTATTTAAACTATTAGCTATTTTTCTATGAAGACATAACTCTGACGAACGATATAGCTTGTCCCCTTTTTCACTTTGACATGGCCTATCCTAGTACCACTTGCCATTTTGGATTGAAATGTTTAATGCTTTTTACCCTGTGGATTTTTTCAGTTTATTTTTGCTGTGAGCCCTGAGGACATCATAGCAAACCAACTGAAGACACCACCACACCGTCAGGACTCTCCAGGCTTGCTTTCAATTCCTGAAATCATTTCAAGGTGGCTCTGTTTTCAGTGCACCTCGTGGTGTGCCCCTAAGCTACCTCTTGGACTTTACATTCCTCCCCTCTTGCCACATGTTTTGTTTTGGCCTCTCCACTCTGCTCTCCTCCTGATTTTGCTCAGTCTTTCCAGACTTGCTGCAACTGAGTCTCCCTTCAGAGACTTTCTGCTCTTTGCACTTCAGGGATCGTTACTGCTGTCCTCATTTGCTCTTCATTTGCCCTTAGTCTCAATCTGGTGATAGCAGCAGTGGGATGGTGGCCTGGGAGGGAGTCAGGAGCTTTGGGGTGCACTGAGACCATTTTGATTCAAGGTGAAACCTTATGTGAAATTGCTGGCATGGTCCTTGGCATGTGCCAAACATCTCTTCTAAAACACAGTTTGGGGGGGGAGCCAAAGCCCTCATTTATTTTACTGTTATAGAGGGTGCCCGTGTCTGAACATAGCCCTGCATCTTCTCTAGGCTTGTGTCTTACCAGTTGGGAATGGCTGTCTTTGCTAACACTCTTGCTTGTGTCTGCCTTGGCTGATGAATTGCTCATGCAGAGTTGTGGCATCTTTACGCCCTGTTTTAATACTGCTACTTGTCAGTGGATATATGAGTCAGTACATTGTCAGCTGCATCCTGCCTCTCTCATCTGGGGCCCAGTCTTGAGACTGTGATCTGCATTCTGTGCTGAAAAAGTCATCAGTCCTTATTGTTTCCTTTTTCATGTGTCTACCTCTGGACTACGCGAGATGTCAGATTTTTCATTTTGCTATGTGTCTTGTTCACTTTCCAGTGTGCTTCCCAGGTTGGTTGCAGCAGGTCAGGTTCAAACTTATTTGGGAGGTCGAGGGAGGTGTCCTCTGGGGCAGGCACTGCTGCACCTCTTCATCCCTTTATAACAGCACCTCGGGCAGACCTGGAGCTGTGCTTTAACAAGAGCATTACACTGATGTGGGGTGAGATCTGAAAGACAAGCCCCTATTCCGTCCATCCCTCATCCCAGACCAAAGACTATGTGTGACCTTGTGATGAGGCAGTGCATGGGCTACTCTGAAAGAAATACAGCCCTACCATTACCTTCAAAACGTGCTAGATCTAACAACTGACAGAACTGGATGGGAAACCACTTGCTGGTTTTCTCTTTTATGTATCCAAATCTAAGAGCAACTTAAAGAAAAATGGTTTGGTCAGAGGATTGATTTTATTATTTGGACATGGAGAGTGAAGATCAAGCATGGAAAAATCAAACACAAACATATTTCTGAGACCTTTTTTATAACTTTAACAAGATAACCAACCACAGAGATGCCACCAGGACTGGGTAGGTATGTCAGTACTTTTAGAAATGTAAGTCCTGATTTTTTATTTGCCACAAAATTTCTATGCCACAGTTTGCTGTACAAAGAAGTATTGGCAGGTAGTTTAGGTAATTTAGCCTCTAGGGTGCACTTCTGCTGCCTCATGTTCCAGTGTCATTTTTCTTTTGAGTATCTCATGCCACTTGAAAGCATGGTATTATTTTAATTTCATGATATATGCTGTGTTTTGGATGGTGATGCAGGTTTTTTTTTTCTTTCTTTCTTGTGTTTTTTTTTTTTTTTTTTTTTCTCCTCTGTTCCTGTCTTCTTTTACAACCAGCAGATTAGATCCGGAAAACACACTCTATATTCTGATAACAGAGGAGGAGTGAAATCCTGGTCCAAATGAAGTCAGTGGCAAAACTCCTGTTGACTTCAGTGGGGATAGGATTTCACCCCATCTTCTGTTGCGTTGCCTAAAAAAGGAAAAGAGACCTGTTCCAAAGCCTATTGTAGTCAATGGAGAGATTTCCAGCAAATTTAATGGGCCTGCATTTGGTCCAGCATGAGGTTATTCAATCACCTCCAAATTTTACAGGAATATAGCACTTATGTTCCCTTCTCCAAGGACTAATAAGATTTCTCTGAGTTAAATAAATTTCTACACATTTATACTCCTGAAGCTTTTGGGTGTATGAAGAAGTTTTTCCTTCTTTTTTCTCTTCCACAGTGTTTCTTTTCAGACACTGTTTTGCCTTGTGGTGACTCTAAATCATCACAAAACAAATCAACACTGAACAACGACCACGATATGTAAGTTTGGGTTTATAGATTCCAGTTCCATGAACTTTGATTTAATAAACTTAATCCTCATTGTAGCAGAAAGCACAAAACATGGGCGGGTTGGTGAACTTGAAACCTGGTTCTGATTCTGACCTACATTTAAAAGCTAAATTTGAGTCTGATAAAGTTTTAAAAACACTGGTAATGTGAAAAAGATGCTTCACCATTCCCCTTGTATTTTTAACCTTCTTTCCTATTAAAATTGTAAACAGTTTTATATTGTTGCAATGAATTCTTCTCTAATTTACTCCAGTGTAAATCCAGAGGAATGTTTCCGAGGGCAGGAGAGCTGTTCTGCATTCACACTGGGGTGAGTGATGGAGGGCTCTTTCATGCTGTTTTCCCCTTACTTTTCCTCCTTTCACTGTTTGCATTTGATAATCATGTGCAAAAAGTTTCATTAAATGATGCAGTGGTTCCAGTGATGGTTGTGTCCACTTCTCACCATCCCTGTGCTTGTAAGGATCTAAGTGCCTGTGATAGAACAATTCAGGGTAAAAAAAAAAAATCCTTTATGGTGGATTCTGTTTACTCCAAAAAAAATTCTCAAAATATGACTATTTATTTTCATTTTTGCATTGGAAGAAAAACAAAACCTCAAGCATTTTATGAAAAGCTTTTTGTGGGTTGAAACATCTGTTTTTGCCTCACATGTCAGGGCCTGATTTAAATCTCTCGCATAATTTTTGATAAGGCAGATGGACTGTCTCTCTCCATTCTCTCTCACACATACATACACAAAGTATCTGCTTGGGGTTTCTGCAACCTTCATGTCAAAACTTTTTTACGATTTGAAGAAATTTTATTAAAAATATTTTGGTGCACTTAAGAAATTACCTTTAAGTTGACGTGTCTGAAGAGTTGAAGGAACACTGGGTTTTTGATTAAATGTCTCCAGATAGCTTATTTTCTTGCATAATGAAATGAATTTCAATGGAGAATTGACTTAACACCGTTTCACTCCAAAAGTAAAAATGTTCTGTAGAAAATCATGCCTTTTTATCATTTTTTCCCCATTCTCTTACACATTTTTCTTTATAGGTTTCCCTGCAGTAGTCTATAAAAATAGTGAGCATCAAAGTGTTTTTTTTAGGTTTTGAGCTAAAGCGTCAGTACACACTGTTGCAGTGAGACTCATCAAACCCAGCTGCATAGACCTGAAGCTGTATCTGAAAACTGAAATGTTCTCCTTCAGTTCACAGACAGAGAACTGGGCATCTCCAGCACATAGCTCTGAATGCTCTGTATAGCCTAAGATAAGATAAATAGCTTCTTGGAGGTGGCTGTTTCTCTCTTCATCTCTAAAGGGAACCTTGGGATTAGTTCAGGTTTAGACATCTAAATCTCAGATGTGCAAACAATAGCAGATGAATACTACATAAAATTGTTGGAACTGTTAATTGACTTCCTGGGAGAATCAGCCTATATATTCCACTTGATTAAATGACCTGGTTTATTTAGGTACTATATGAACTTTTTGTAAACATGAAATTGCAGGCTAAAGGTTCTTTGGGCCTCATGTGGTTTCTTTTCAGAGATAAGCACACTCGTATTCCTACTCTATAAGCAAATTTTATACACGGTGGTTGCTTTCTTCCACCTCAGGAAGAGAGACCTGGTGGGAAAACTTTCAACACGATCCACAGTGCATTTTTCTACTCAGTTCAGTGACTTACGAGATATGGTCAAAGGTGTTAAGCATTTGTTTTTTTCATGAAACCTGATATGAGATTTTTTCCATTATTTAGAAGATACAAGATGTTGTCAAATCCTAAGGACATTGTGATTTTTAACTGAAGTACTGTTAATTATATTGGGAAAGTTTTTTTTTTTACTCCTCTAGATTCATATGTCTAGCAGTCGATAATTATTCAGTAATAAATGCATATCTGTAGGCAACAGGATTACATCAGAAATGAAAGCATTTTTTTTTTCTTCACAGATTAGATCCTCATTAGAAACAAATAAACCAAAAATAAAATCTACTAAGATATTGTTAGGCTAATCTTCTGTTTCTAATACTACATAGAAAAAAAAAAATGACAAGTTGTTTTCTATAACTAAAATTATTGTTCTTTTAAACTCTTTTTTAAGGCAAAAATTCCAAAGGCTTTGTCTGTATTTACATATTTTTAGCAGCTTTCTGTAGTTAATTTTTGTCATGTTATCAGCACTACCTTCTGTAGTTAATTTGGCTTGTAGAAAGCCATGATTAATGGGCCTTTGCTATAACATTAATTTTCAGCCACAACCGTTCCTTGCCCTTTCATATTATGTTAATTACTGGAAAAGAACCATGAAAAGGCGTATGGCACAGAGCTGTGGTGTGGCAAAACCAACAACTGGAACCGAGGTTCTGAGACGTGTCCAGACAGAAGAATGGGAAAGGGACTGACCTGGCTAACGGAACCAAAAATGTGAGAGGTGCTAGGATTTAGACAGTTCTCGTGTATTCTGGACAAGTGCTCCATCTTACTGTTTTGCATTGCTAAAGGTAGCTTTTTGGTAGTTCTGAAGAAAATTACTGAACACTTCTCAGTTCTTGGGAAGACAATTTGAAAGCACTTATCTCAGTCGATTGTCTCCCCAATTAGACTACTGCAACGGCTGTGGAGTCTTCATCCAAAACCAGCAGGAGTCATTGCAGTGAATTAAGCTTTATAGATGCACTGTTCTTATAGAGAATATAGTCCTAAAATGGTCACCCTTGGAAAAATGGTTTGCTGTACGTAAAAAGCCCCAATGGTACTTAATAATCCTGTGAGCAAACTGCTAGAATAGCAAACAAATTATCGATGAAGCCATAATCATTATTTATTACTAACAAAATAAATATGGATATTATAAGTCTTGGTAGAAGAGATTTTCTTTAACATGGGGAAATATTTTAGTAGCTAGAATTAGACTTGTCTGAAAGATTTTCTTAGGTAAATACCCAGTTCCTCACATGAGCTTTATTTTAAATAAAGTAACTAAAAGAACTGTTGCCATTTATATAAATCAGGTGAGAACTACCAATGACCTTGGACACATAGGGTGGTGGGTCTTGCCAGAAAGAGAGATGAGTTTAAAAGTGTTTAAAATTGTGAGCCTTAAAGCCATTTCTGAAATAGATGGATGTCTAATGTTTGTGGTAGGTACTTACCCTGGCTTTCAAAAGTAAAGCTCTTATGTACTTAGATTTCTTATCCTGCAGATGCCAGAGTAGCTCAGGGAAACCTTTCTGCTTAAGTCCAATCTAGATTTCCTGGCCAAGGGGACACGCTTGTTCCTGTAGGTATGCTCAGTATAGTCTGGCCATAAGCTGCCACAAAACCCACATTGTTATTATGACCAGTTTAACTAAAGAATACACAATAAAAATGGTGCTGCCTATTGTTCCTTATGTATGAACAATAAGAGCAGTTCTCCAGGCCGTGGGTAATAGAGGTTTCACAACCTCCTCCTCCATAGTCATGCTTGTTAGTCCCATAAGCGCTTGTCCCCAAATGAGGTACTGCCTCTCTGTGGTGCTTGGGTGTGAATTGGGATGTAGGGCTCAGGTTAGTTATCATGTTAGCACAAGGGGTGATGGCCCCTGGGTGGAAGGAGCAGTGGGGGGCTATGCAGATATGTCAAGCACTTGGCAAGACTTTTGACACTCCTAAGTGACTGCAATGATGGGTTCATCTACCTCAACTCCATCAGGAGTGGCCTTGTGAGCTGGTAAAGGACAGGTGACCCCAGAGAGGGGAAGACAGGACAATAAAGACAAAGAAATAGATATGACATTGTGAAATGCTGGCATTTTGTACCTTTTCCAGTTAAGTGCTAGACTTTACTCTCTGTAGCCAGGAAGTATCATTTCAGTCTCTCCCACTGATGATATAAGACTGCTGCATGACACACAGCCTTTATAAAGCATCAAACCTCTAGCAATATGATAGTTGTTTTTATTACAATGCTCCCAACAAACGGCACATGCTGTTAATATGAAACTATCTTTCAGCGGCAGATATTTTAGGCACTGTTAGTAACATAATCTCATGATGTTGCCATAATAGAGTATGCTGCAGATCCAAATCTTGCTGTAGCGAATTCTTTCTTTGGTTGTTTTCCTGTAGTTCTTCTTGGCTTCAGTGGGACATGTGCCCACATACTGTGAATATGCTCAGCCTTATTAATCTTTGTACAGGGCTAGGTCTCTGTTAGCCTACACTTGTAGGCTCAGAGCTGCTGGAAGAACACTGCAGGTAACAGCATGAGCTGGGGAGAGCCTTGGAGGAAAGGGGAAGCAGCATCAGGTCCAACCAAGAAATAGAATAGGACAGTAGCAAGGTTTTGGTGCTTTTATACACTCCTGAAAAGAATGTATAATAACACACCTGAGGTGGGATTAAGGATGCAGCATGCTGAGGGCAGTGGAATCCCCAGGTTCCCAGTATAGTGCTCCCAGGGCAGCCTGCACTGTGCTTGACGGGCTACTTGTGTTAATGTTGGGTGAAGGGTATGGCAGAGAACCACCTATCTTTCTTGCGGAAATAGCCATATCCTTTTGTAGTAGCCATACTAACAGATTAGCAGTGCCAAAGGTCTTGTCTTGGCCCTGAAAGATGTTGTTTCTGTCATTAAATTGTTAGAGTCCTTGGCATGGTTTTGGCTTGGGCTTACTAAAAGCCTCTCGTTCTATTTCTGGTCCTGGTTCAGGAGTTAGTCTGGGCCAGGGACCATTGAAAAGGCAGTTTGGATGCAGCCTCCCTCTTTTAGAGGCCAGGAGAGTTTAATAAATGTATGTGGCCGTGTTATGACAACATGCTCTTACCAAGGCCAGAGAATGAGGCCTGGAGCTGCCCAATTTATTGGTAGGGATGTAGTCATTGTGTCTGAGAGCCTCCTGCCACTGTGAGGCTCTTGTTTCTTCTACTATGATGCAAAAAGCAGATGAAATGAGACCAAGCCAGGCACTGATAAAAATGACTTTTGAAAGGTCAATTCCTTAAAAGTTACATTTTTGCTAAGTAGAGAGAAAAGCAGAGAGATTTAGAGGTCAGAAGAACTCAAAGAAATGTGGACCTTGTACATGAGACAATTAAAATATAGGATGTACATAAAAAATTAAGAAAGCTGCAGAGAATTAGGAACAATGGAAAGTCAATATATAAAAGTATACAGGTTTGATAAACTAGATCTGAAATTTCAGGTCAGTTTTACAAATTAATGTGATGCCAATATTCATATAATGTCTAAAAGTGTTAATCCAACATTTATTAATTCCTGAGCTTTACTGAATGTGCAGTGTCTTCTCATAATAACCCCACTAAGTTAAATGGAGTTGATCTAATATCAGCTCGTTGGGACATACTGCTGAACTGGGCTTAAGGACTACTCTTATGTTTGTTGCAGTAGTCCAGGTAATTGATAATTCTTTGAAGATAAAATGAATAGCCTTTTAGTATTACAGCTGAAATAAATCCTCTGCACTTGTTAATCTCACAGTCTGTGTAATCCTAATTAAGATCTGTTTTCAGTATATGCCTCTGTTGGCCAAGTCCCGTGTTGTTGTACACTGTCTGTACATAGCACACAGTTTTATACTCGGTTATTTGAAGAAAATCTAAATGACTTGAAGAATCTAAATGACTTTGAAGTAAAATCTAAATGACTTCATTACTGTGGCCTGAGAAAACAGTGCTTTTGCAGCTGCTTGTGACTGTTAGTGGAGGAACATTTATGTTGACCAAAATACTCTAATAACTAGGTCATTGCTGTATTACTTCAGTTTTGTTGTAAAAATTGACCACTGTGTTACTCTGACAACGTTGAAGGTATATCCATGCTATGCTATGGCTGTTGTATTACTGTGAATCTGGACATCAAATGGGACAGTGGCAGAGAGATGCCTCTGATTTATCCATTTCTTCCTTCTGTGACAATAGTGGAGTGTTGGAAAATAGAGATGACCTCAGTTTTGGACTAGGGCATCTCCATCAGGCTTGTGGGGGGCCTATACTTGTAACTTGTCACTCTGTACATTCATACTCAAACAAAATAAAACACAGCCTCTATTTCTTGGGGTTTTTTTGTTTGTTTGTTTGTTTGTTTCTCCCAAAGTGTACCTCTGAGACCAGAAGGCAGGTAACCTGCTCTTTCTTTCCCACATCTTGCCCTGGACAGCATTCCCTTAGCAGGCTCTAGTTGGGGTTTCCAGACCTTGTCCTTTTTCCCACCAGTATCCTCTATTCATTTTACTGAGGCACATCTTTAATTTTTCTATTCTCCCAGTACATGTGAAAATTCATGTGATGGATCCTGTGTGTGTTTGTGGGGGACATGCTGGGTGTTGAGGCAGCAGAGTGGAGAGGGTTGACAGCATTAAATTGCATCTGCAGAGGAATTACCTTCCTAGGCTTGAGACATAGAATTGTAGAATGTTAGGGGTTGGAAGGGACCTCTAGAGATCATCGGGTCCAACCCCCCTGCCAGAGCAGGATCACCCAGGGCAGGCCACACAGGAACGCATCCAGACAGGTTTTGAAAGTCTCCAGAGAAGGAGACATCACATGCTCTTGGGAGAAAGTGTCTCTTGAGTGTCTAGAAGATAGCTGGTCTATCTGGCTGGCTTTAAGCCAGCAAAAGTCTATGGCATGTGGAGGCACAGAATGAGAAATGGGACATGTCTGAGGTGCAGGCTGGGCTGAGGGGGTGCATGGGTGACCCCAAGGAAATGTCTTGTCCTGGAGAGCTCAGGGAATAAAGGTTTTTCCTTCTGCTTCTACTCTTCAAAGTTGGCAATTCAACATTACATTCTGCCACAGACCTGAATAAGAGCAAAAGTTTAATCATTTCCATACTGTGTATGCTCCAGTCAAGGGTTTAGCCTGAGCCCATTTGCAAATAAATCCATGCAGCAGAAGACTTTTCCCTTAAATACCTTTAGGTTGGAGATGTGTATTAAAAAGAAAAAAAGGGAGATGCAACAAAGCCCATTCAAAGGCTGGCTGGTAGAATTATTAAATGTTTTCTTTTTGTGGAAAGAAATAATTCTCAAACACCTACAGAGTGTAATTGTACATGACAGTCCATGTCAGGGTTCAGCAATAAAAATGGAAGTAAATACTTTTTTTTTTTTTAAGCTGGGAATCGTGCATCAGACTAATGAGTAACAGCTTTTTGTTTGTTTGTTTGTGTTTTGTTTTGGTTGGTAGGGAGGACATGTTCTTTTGTTCTCACCATTTTGTTCTGGCTCCAGTCTCTGAATGCTACCATTGCGTTGACTTTGATAGATTCATCATTAACCAGTGGTGCCCAAATACCAGTGATGTGATATGATTCACTTTGCAGAGGAGGAGAATGGCTTGTTTAAATTGCTGGCTGCTTTATGCCTGAAGGATGTCTATTACAGAGGAGGTTTCACCTGCTAAATCTACACAACCTGTTCTCTTTCTAAAGGAGAATTGTTGAGAGTTGTCACATACACACATGTGCTGTATGAATGACCTGACGTCTGCCTTACACTTTGAATTACACACACTCTGTGGAGCTATTCATTGTCTTTGCTATCAGTTTGCTCAGAAGTTTGATCCTTGAGCACAGCTCCAAGAAAAGAGGCATAACTTTTTAGACAATAACCTAGAAAAATATGTATTTCTTCCATGAAAGAGGTATAAATTCTTTTCACTTTAAAAGATAATATAATTAAGCAGTCAGTGAATGTTAGTTTTAAGACTTCTATGTAATCAAGTCTTGTGTCAAGACTCTTAGCACAGAGTTTTGCTAATTTAGTGTACTGCATGATTGAGGAGGGTTACACATTAGGAATCAGAAGTGACATGATTTTAGTGAATACAGAATTATTATCCACTGTTTATCTCAAAGAAAAACATGAAGAGGCTTCTGTGATGGTTGTAGGATGTTAAGTTAAAAATAAACAGTGCATAGTTAAACTGTGGCGTTTATAATCCTGAAAATTTATGTGAATATAAGTAAGCAATTAGATGAATTCATGGAAAAAACATACTCAAAGGCTAATAACATGAAGAAATTATCTCTGGCTTAGGAAGTCCTCAAGCCTCTGATTACTGGCAGCAGGAAAGAAATGCCAAGAGAGGCATCAACATTTGTTTCTGCTGTTATTCTGCACTTTTCTATTCATCCTTTACTGGTCACAGACCCAGATGAATTTTTGCAAAATGAAAACCATAAGCACGACAGTGAATATAAACTGGTGTTAAATTTACATCAAGTAGAACATAAATTTGAAGTACTACTTCACCTAATACTGCCAATTTCATGTTACATCTTGTAAGCAGTTGGGCTTAACTGAGTTCACACAAAATTTGTGAGTTAAATTTTCTTCATTTATGTTTCTCTGTCATTTTAGGTTGATACCAAATTCCTCCACATCTTTTTAAGGATGCTGATTTATTAATATTATTATTATGTGGTTGTTGTTGTTAAAATAGATATTTTGAAGGATTAATCACTTCGGTTTTCAAGTAACAGATTCTCTATAGTTTATGGTATTATAGTAACTGATCACCTGACAAGAAGAACATAATATTTATGTAATTAGTTTGTTGCCTTTTTCTAATTATGGAAATTGCGTTAGGGTAATTTTCTTAAATGTCATTTGAAGAAGAAATTGTTTTTTTTGAGTTTAAAGAATAGAGAAAATGTTCTACAATAATGGATGTTGAGTAAATATTATCAGGCTTCACAGTATCTTTAAGTAAATTCAACTACATTAACCAGTAAACAAAAGGTCTGACTTTCAACTAGTTTTCAACTAGTGCATAATGTATTCTATATATCCCTTACTTTACACATATAAATATATATGGACGTTCATGTGTGTAAGCACATGGATGTATTTTTTTTACCTACAGTGTAGGTATATGAATAGTATAGAAGTAGCATATAAACTGCAAGTCTGAGAATAAAATGAAAAATTTTGCGTATCAAAGAAGGCAAATAACACTTTCACTTATCATAGAAGGATTTTTAAAGTAAAAATTATCTGGTGTCAATACCTGTTCTCAATATAATATTAGTCTGTCGAGTTTTTTCATTATAACAAAGGGCATATTGAAAATAAGTTGTCCCAAACGCTTAACTTTGTCACCATGTCTTTTGGCAGATACGTATTTGTTATTACAGTTTCTAGCAGAGAACTATCATCCTATGGGTCTGATAATGTGAAATGTGTCTGTTAATATGGCAAGTTATATTTGGAGACAGCATGTGTAATACTAAATACCAGAACACCAATATGACCCGTCTGCCCAATATGTAAAGTATAATAACACCATTATGAAGTGATGATATGTTTACATACCCTTGTAACAGGATTAAAGTTTTCTTAATTGTCCCCTGCTTGAACCTAATGTAATGTTTTTGGTGTGTCCTATAGAATAATATTGAAAGAATGAACAAATCAGTGGCGGAACCTTCTGAGATTTGCCTAATTACAACTCAAATTGTTCCCATATTGGAAATTACATGCATATAATGCCTTTTGGGGCACAGAATAGAAGAAGCATATGAAGGTCAGCCAACAGTGCATTGCAATGAGTTCTGTCTTCATGAACTTCTAGAATGTTTTTTTCATGCAATGAGACACATTAATTTACTAGAAACAGATTTCAGAATTGTTTTATCCAATTTTGGAAGGCTTATTTCTGCAATTCCCATAAACCTGCTGCAGAAAACACAAATTACAGTTGCCCTGAATTTAGTTAAAGCACCACAAATAGAAATCACTCAGCTAGGTCATGTGTAGGATTAGGATGTTGCTGCTGAATTTCAGGTACATGGTTCATTTTGAAAGATTCTCAAGAGTTTTACAGACCTTCAAATAGATCATTCAAAACAGACCAGTGAGGGGAGTCTTGGACAGGTCAAGGAGTACCAGACGCAACCAGATGCGTGTTTCTATGACTCATGTCATGCAACTATATTGTATGTTTGTGATAGATGAACATATGATAGTCTTTCTTTGACTTATTTGACTCCAGCCTTTTTACATCACAGCTGCATGCTAGCTAACATGACTTCTTGCTAGCCCAGAAGTGCTGACCCCACTGAACAGAACTGCATGTCTGACAGCACAGAGATACTTGCAGAATGACTAAGATTTTGGGGAATACCTTAAAGATCATCAAGGTCTTTATGAGCTATTGATAATGTCTAGTGTTTCAGGAGCTCAAAACGACCCTTTTCTTGATTGACTTGATTGCCACAAGTAAAAAAAAGATTCCTTGACAATATGCTTCAAAAAGTGTACTGTACAGTTTTAACAGTGGTATTAAGCAGCCATTTCAGGTATAGAAAATCATACAAGTGATTAAAATATGTTAGCCTCTATATATTTCTGTTAAGAAATATTCTAACACCAGTATTCTAATAAAGTCCCAGTTTCATCAATGCTCACTCACACTGAGAAGCATTTAAGGACTTATATGTTAGAAACAGGCCCCATACTATCCTGCAACCATAAAACTAAACAACATACACAAGTGTTGGTTGGCTTTTTCTTTTTTTTTTTTAATATAATTTAGTTACTTGAAAGATAGGCTAGCTGTCCCAGAAGAAAGACAATGCAAAGTAAACAAGTGGATATGGTGCATCATGGATATGAGTCAGAAAAGCATCCAGGAAGACTTTTCTGCTATAGAGAGAATCTCTCTGGGACATCCTCTGTGGTAGTACAGTAAAAGTACCATAGCTTAAGATCTTTTGCTTTCCTATTTGAGTTTTGGTATCTGTTTCCTTCCAAGATCAGTTCTGAAACCCATTCTAACTGTGAAAAATAAAAAATGTCATTTGGCAGTGCATCACGACCTTGATTTGCTCTGCTTTCAGGGTACAAATGAAAGATGTGATATTTTCTTCTGAAAATTTATCTTGTTTGTTTGTTTTTTTTCCACTGGAAATTTAAGGACTAAGAGAGCCAAGTCAGACTCCTTGCATGGGTGGGAAGGGAAATGAATTTGTAATTTTTCAGGGTGAACAGAATATTTGACATTTTGTGATAGCCTTGTACCTGCATATCTTGTGACCTCTTGGTACTAGGGGCTTTCCCATTACTTCAAGACCATATAGATGATGGGAGTAACATTAACTGGTGCTAGAGGAGAGGCTCAGACTTGAAGTCTATCACTGCCAAAGTTTTCTACCTCATGTAATTATACAGAAGCATCAGTTTAAACTTAGTTTACACCAAAGCTTTGCAATTTTACAGAGCTTTGGAGCTTTGCAGATATTTAGGTTTTGACTTGACCTATTCTAGCTGGGAGTAGTGGGCAGGGAGTTCGTGCTTCTACCTGCAGCACAAGTGTGGGTTTGGACTAGGCCCTGTAGCAGGCTAACTGCAGCCAGACTCCCTGGGGTACTCTGCATGTTTTGTGATGAAGCTGTAGTGCAGTCTGGCTCTCAAGCCACTGTATCTGGGCCCATCACGTCAGCATAGCCATTGCTCTCAGACACGGAGCACTGCCGTGGAGTTTCCAGTGTCATTTCTCTCCCTGTTCTTGGCCAGCACAAGTTGGGCATGTGTTCATGACATAAACACCTTAATGTTGCTCCAGATCATGGTGGTTGGTTCAGCCCCATTGCTTGTTATCAGCAAAAGCAAGACAATTTCTTGCTGCTTCACTGGTGGTATTAACTTTGGCTCAAAGGTTCTGAGTAACATTGTCTACAGTGCAGGCATAACCATTTCCAACAGGGAAAATGTTCATAAGCAATGTTCTTTGTTTCTGAAGAGTTTTTATGTATATTCTTGCCCTTAATGAACCTTATAGCTGCAACTAAAGTTGGCAGTTTAGTGGGCATTATCTCAGATCATCAGCTTTAGTAGCAAAATCAGGTCTCACAGCTCCCTTTGGCTTGGTTCAGTGCAAAGGAGCATTAATAATTTAAGTTAGTCTGAGCTAGTTGCTGAGATAGAGATTGCCAAGTTTATGTGCATGCTTCTGTGTAATTATAATTATGAAAATTACTCTTCAGCTTGTGAAATAGTGGAGCTGTGCAGGCTTTTTTAATTAAGAGGCTGTCAAATATTTATGTGGTTCCAGTGCTCAAATCCATGGCATTTAAAAAAATAAGTTAATGTAGGGATCCAGGGCTCTTGTTGTACAATTATACTATGATTAAAATATTCATGTGAATTACAGTAATTCCAGTTAAGTATCACTAAAGGGATTTTGTGAGAAATTATTGTCACAAGTTACATTTAATTTGATGTTATTACTCATTTACAAAGGAACTCCTTTGTTGTCCATCATCATAGTATTAGAGGATGAAATCCTCAGCATAATGTAGGTAGAATTTATGGTTCACACTTAGAATCATATATGGAAGGCAGATATTTTAATCTAAAGTAGTTACAGAAGGCCCCTAGGGGGAGAACTCCAAAGTGCAATAATCAGGTAGGCTTTTGTTTTGAAGAAAGTATGCCAGGTTTTCACCACATGATCCCTTGTCTGATCTTTCATGTCAGAATGAAGATAATGTTGGTACAAAATGTTCATTACCGATACCAGGATCATCAATCACTTAAAATATTTCAGTCAAGAACAAACTTGATGCAAAGGACAGGCAGCAGGGTTTAACAACCTGTGTTATTCAGCAAGGTGGAGGGAGAATCTTAATAGTCCTTTAAGGTCTCAAAGACCATGAATGGAGGTGTATTAAAAGTAACTCATTTGGAGGTGTAAAATAGTTATGAGGTAATTTCCATTTATGTTTTTCGTTAATGTAAGAAAGAACCACCTTCCTTTCTTTCTGAAAAACATAGAAAAATAAGTAAATAGTAAAAAGATTGAGTGTGGTGAGCTGAAGTTCTGAAATCTGTGAGGCTACAGGGAAACCTGAAATGTGCAGCCTTGAATGACTGTGAATCTATGAAATAATTAACAAAGGCCAGGACTGTGCAAAAATGTAAGTTAGTTACAGCCCACTGAATCCAGCCAAAGCAACACCTGTCTTTAATATATAGAAAGAATAATTGTCATGAGGGACTTGAGTCAAGGATACAATGATGGAAGCTCCACTTCATGCAGAGGGTAGTAAAGCTCCTAAAAGTGATGGATGATAGATGATGGTTTTCTAATGCAAAACATACTGGGTTTGACAATGAGTAATTTTATGCTGGATCTTGTTCTGATGGATATAGATGAATAAAATGCTGTGCAGCAGCCTTTAGTGCTATGGGTCTGATGATCACGATCTGATTGCAAGTAATATGCAACTTATACTTAATATATTAAAAGAGAACAGTCCCAACAACTAGCACAGTTGTGGAAGTTAGGCAGAAGTGATGAATAAATTTGCCTTGGAGGAAAACAGAAGATGGAAAAATCTGAATGAAAACAGGAAGTTCCTCAGCAAGAGTTTATTGTTTGGCTAGTAGGTCTTGATTCCACATGTAATTTGCTAAAATAAATTCTGGTCCAGTGAAAGAATGAGGCTATAATTATCCCCAAATATCTGGCATACAAGAAAAAAAGACCGAAAGTTGAAAAGAACGTGTATAAAGTAGAAATTTTGGAATTGTTAAGAGAAATTTAATCTCATTGTTAAGAGAAATTAAATCTATTATAGAATCCCTGGTGACAGGATAGGGATAAGGTTACTAGAAGAGAAGAAACCTTCAGAAAGACGGAGGCTTAATGTTAGAGGAGCCAGACAAGACTAAGAGGGATGAAGTAAAAAAGATAGAAGTAATAAAGATTTATCATTTCCATTTCAAAATATATACTGTGACATACTTTCTAGCTCATCAGTACTGAAGGAAAACAATAGAGATTTGCTAGGGATAAACAATTTTATAACACCTATCCTGGCTAACTTGCACCTAAGAATCCTGAAAGAATTGGTCGAGGACATCTCTGTTTCACAGATGTTAATTTTTAATATGTCCTGAAATGTTGGGAGACCTCCAGGACAGAGGAAGAATTGCAATATTGTTCCCATAATCAAATATCAGAAGCAAACACAGTTGTAGGCTGCTTTACCTGGCATCACCTTGCAGTCAAATAATGGACAGTCTGGTACAGGACTCAATTGATGCAAAATTAATTTTCACATGAATGTAACCAAAATCTGTACAAATAGTTTAAAGAAATAAGCTGGGATTTACTTTTGAAATGAACAATCATATTGATTTTGATAACAGCACAGACAGAGAGTGTGTGTTACAGAGTGTACTGTTATTCTGACTAAAAGATAAGCACTACATAATCGACAAGGTGAACTTTGAGTCTGTTATGATCCACCTGACAAAATCCTAAAAGATCTGTCATTGGTTAAACAGAAATGCTTTTCAGTAGAGCTCCAGAATGGTTACTTCTGGTTCCAGAGCCATGTAAAATTTCTCTCAATACTGTGGAAGTAAGTGTGGATCTATTGCTGCCAACTTTTGTGAAAGACACAAATACCATCAAAGTTATTTCTTATGATGATTACTCAGGGTAATCCAGATCGCTTGGTCTAATAAAAAATAATTTGTTTAAGTGAGCCAGGGATAGGAGATATTTTTTCCTCTCTGTTTTGTTCTGCTTAGTATCAGACTATTATTTCGGAAAAGAAAGATAATGTGCTGGAGATTTAAAAAAAAAAACAAAACAAAACCCAAACCCAAAAACTAATCCCAAGCCATAAGGGTGCTGGAGAAAAAGACTTCTGTTGAGCGAATTGAAGTTAAAGATAAGTTTATTTTAGTTAAAAAAAATTAAAGTTCAAGTGGGATGGTAACATTTAATAGCGGATCAGAGCTCTGTTAATTTTTCTTTCATTTGACCAATTTTTTTTATTTGGCGGAATCTTTGGATAGGTATCTTGAAGTTATTGATATAATTCATATTAATATTTTTTAAGCTTTAAAGGCCATTTTTTTTACTTTAAAATGGTTCAGTGTTCTGAAATGTAAGCTAATTCTAGTAATAGGGAGTTATAAAAACAGAAAATGGTATATTCTTTCCATATGAGAATGCAAAATTCCAAAGAATTATGAAAATCTTAGTGTTCTCAGAATTTTACTTGTGAGCATTTTGAATATTTAGATGGAAAGATAGCTGTTTTGAAAAAAATAATTGTAGATCAGTAAAACGTTCTGTTACATAAGAGAGAGATACCTTGATTACAGAATATGAATAATTTCAAACAAGAATAGAGTACTAGGAGAGAAAGATAAGAAGAATTATTTACAGGACAAAAAGCTGATCCTTTGTACAACAGAGCCATAGCAATTTAATTCCTTTCTATATTGAATCCAATAATTTATATGACTGAAGTTCATCTTCTGGAAAGATATTCAATTTTGAGTCAGTGTCTTCAAGAGAGAGTAATCCATCATGTTCCTCAGTAGACAATTTCAGTGGTCATTGACTCATACTTTTAGTAAGATGCACTTTTCTTCTACTTTGAAAACATCTGCCTCTTGCATCCAACACTTGACTCTTATTATGAAATTATTTTGTTGAAGTAGTCCTTTAGAACCAGCTGGTTTTCTTCACCATGTCCATTTTGATGTATCCTAGTCAAGTTGCCCCTTCAACTATCTGTGCAGGCTGAAGAGGCCATCAGAATTGAAAGGAAGACTTTAAGGCTGACCTAAAGACCCCACTCGTGGTTTTGCATAAAGAGAAATGTTATTTGAAACCTGGTACTTTGGATGCCTCCTGTTGCAGGTCTCAAAAATGCAAATTCATAGAAAATTAAGCTATGCAGGACCTCTAGGGGTCATCTCATCCTGTGACTCAGGGCAGAAGCAACTAAGCTGATGTCATTCCTGCCAGATGCTTACCTAACCTGCTCTTAAAATCCTCCAGAGATGCTATAGCTTTCCTAGAAAATCTATTCCAGTGCTTCATTATCCTTACCATTAGGGAATTTTCCATAATACCTGATGTGAATCTTCTTCACTGCAGTTAAAGTCCATTACTTTTCGTTCTTGAAGACAAAGAGAAGACAGATTATTACTGTCCCCTTTGCCTCAGACTTTACAGTATCTTAAGCTGGTCATTTCTTCAAGCTTCTCTGTACTAAGTAATGATAGTTTGAATCTTCTCCTGTAGGTGATGGCTCCTTGAGATCTGCTCAGTTCCCTTCTTTTACCAGTGCACTAGGTAAAGTCTTGCTAAGTCTGAATTGATTACTTTTTTTAAATGTAGTCCTACTGATACATGACTTTTCAGTAGGTGTTCATTCAGAGATTGACCACTGTTCTTCAAAATAGAGAGCATGATCTCTTCAGAATGTTCATTTGTCTCTGTTGGCATACATTTAAGTTCTTATATTGCATGCATTACCAGTGTTACATACCCTTAGAGGTTTAAAATGGCATAAAATGTAGTTCAAACCTGTCAGCCCAGCATTTCTGGTTGTTGAAGTCTCATGTGATAGTAACCTTGTTTTTTGGAAACATATTTTTCACATTTGAAAATGTCTGTCACATCTTGGAGCATCTCGCTAGATTACATCACAGTGGCATGCAACACACAGGAAATCTGAAAAATATGCTGCATTAAACTGCCCTTAAGGAAACTGTGGTATTCAAAATAGAATATGTTTTAAATCTTACTTGCTTGTTTGTACAACTGGCTTGTGCTACATAAACCACATTAAAACTTGGAGGTTGCATGTAGTAACCAGGTATCCCTGTGTTTTGGGGTAAGTTCACTCACATGGGTATGCACTCTGTTCTGAGGTGAAGGAAGCTGGAGAAGTTGGTGTTTTAACCTGAGATAAGCTATTTGCCAATTGTAGTTCTGCCTGATTGATAACGGAACTGGGATACAAAAGAATGAGACATTTATCATCTGAATTCAACTCAATTTAGAGACTTTATTGACACCAGAACTTTGCTAAGATATGCCAAGGAATTTTAATCACTGTGCTATCTATCAAGAGGAAAGGAATAGCTTAGTATAAAAAGAGCCCTTATTAGAGTGCAGATAAATATAAATTTAGATAAACCAATGTACTTTGTTATATTCATCAGGGACTGCGTGCCTTCTGAAATTTTACTTATTGTTGCCAAGTGGTTGATTTGCTTGTTTTAAGTCATAACTTCATCACATATCCCTCTTTATAAAATATTAAGACGACCCTGTGAATCTCACTTATTTTGGACTTCAGCAGTATAAAGCTATGTCCAGTTTGCCACCCTCTGTCCATTTAACCATTAAGGGGAAAGAAATAGGCACCTTTCCTCTTCATTACCTCTCCTTACCCTTTTCTCCTCCTCCACTGCTTTCACCTGCACCCTCCCTCCATTTCCATAATGTGAACGTGATTACAAGATGCCTTTGGCAGCACTATAGTATATATCACATTTCTTTGAGGCAGACTCTCTTGCATGGTGACAAGCCTGAAGCTGTTCTGATCTGTTTCAGGGCCCTGAATTATTATAATGGGAACAGCAAGAGTAAAAATAACTTTTTAATACAAATACAAATACAAATGTACAAAATGGACAAATACAAATGGACAAAAAAATAGAAAGGTTAATATTTTGTAATCTTTTCTTTTGAAACTACAACATTGAGCAGGTTGAGTTAGTTTCATTGTTTTATGTTTCTCATTCTTTAGGAGAGAGGTGGATTGTGTCCAGGTTTTCCTATCTGTGTTATGTGCTAGGGAGACAAAAGAAAAGATTAAAGATGTTACTGTGTAAAATGCTTTATATTTTGGAGGTGGGGAGTGGAGGAACTGGGGAAGATAGAAAATTATTTCCAGTTGAATATTTTACTTAAAAATGATTATCATCTTTTGTTAGTTTCAGTTGTCTGGGGAGTTTGAGATGAACGATGCCACAAATTGCTGATCAGATGTGTCAGAATTAATTTCTGCTTTCCACAGGTTTTTTTATAATGCTTGTTCTGGTTGAACTTTGGGCTTCTTTCCTTTGGAAATAAATTTAAAAATGACTCGACATGAAGGAGTAAGTATGGAAATATGGAGAATAAATGTTGGCATAGTACTAAATCTCTATGTACTAGAAAATAAAATTCAACTCATCAAAGGAAAGCCAGACCAATGTGTCACTCCATCGTTTTCCCAAATGCTCCAGAGTCTTTAAATGCAAATTAACTGCCCCAAGTTATATTAAAAAGATATTGTTCAGGTTGTAATGTCAAATACTCAAGTGTTTGGAAATTGCTTGTCCATGCAATGTGAATTAAAATGTCATGCGCATATGATGCAGTCACTAATTGCATGGTCCAACATGTTTTGTTTCAGTGGGACCCTTGCAACTTTTAGGGGAGGGAATGGATGTTACTGACTTAGGGGAGAATTATTCATTATCATTCAAACCATGAAATCAGAATTATTAATTTCCTCATGGCATTTTATGACTTCAAAATCTGGGGCTTCATATGCCCAAACTTCAGGAGAGTTAATCATCTTCCTCATACCCTTTCAGGTACAGGGAAGCAATATCACAAAAGATTTGAGGCACTGAGGTAAAACATTATATACAAAAATTCAGGTATATAATTGAGGTAACCTGATTCTGATTTATTGCAAAATTCAGCTTTGTATATTACAGTATATGTTCAAAAAGCAAGTCTTGTTTGTCTTTCTTGAGATTTCTGAGTCCTCAGCAGTTCTGAAAACAAATTTTAATAATTTCTCTTTCTTCAAGAGAGCAAAATCATACACCTAATATACAAAGCTCTCTTTCATCCCAGATTTCAAATTTCTTAAATAAAAAAAGAAATCTTTACATTACTGAAATAGAGTTGCTAGTTATTCTTTCCACTATTTTCATTTTCTAGAATTGCTAACCATGTTAGCTGAAAATTAAAGGAAGTTTGTGATGAACACCTATTACAGAGAAAATGCAACTAAAACTATTAAACTGTGGCTGAGCACCACTGAACTTAAAATGGGAAATCTGGGGCAAATTTCTTCATAGGCAGTGTCACCAAGCACACAACTGTTCAGAGTCTAAGCAAGAGCTGACTCTGACAATGCATAGAACCCCTTTGAGTTTGCTTAGTTTTCATTACTGTCTTAGTTTGGAAAATTCTGTGACTCTACCATTGTTGTATATTCTAAAAATAATGCATTGACCTGATCATCCATGTAATTATAGCACTTTACTTAAATGGAAAAGTGTCAACCATGCTTAGCCTTTGAGAAAACTGAGCCACATATGAGCTAGAACGAATCTATGATTGGGGCAAGATGAGAATTTATAGCAGGTTTCCCAGCTATCGCCCTTTTACTTGCACAGTTACCTCCTCCAGCAGCATCAAGCATGTCAAGGTTTTGTATTCACATCTGTATTTCAAAATGAGTCTCAAGGAATATATATGGCCAACTGTATGGCTTGTGGATTAATTTATGCAGATTGCTTTTGGGATATAAAGCACTATGTTGGTTATCCTGACCTGAGACACCACATTTTATGGTGCTACATTATTGGATATTAAGAGGATGTTGAAGAGGACACTGAGTGTTTTCAATAAGCGTTGATGTAGGAGGTCCTAAAGCTGGTGATATGTGGTCTGTGATATAAGGAATACCAGTTCTGAGGTTTTGAGGATTGAAAGAGTTTTTCTTGACAGTTCCTGCTGGGTTAGCTGAAAAGTAACAAATAAATTATTTCTTATAAGTTTAACCCTCAATATCATATCTAGGACTGGAAGGAAGTTTTGAAGGTCATGGAGAAACTGAAGGCTTGATTCAGCCTGAAAGAAATGAAACGCAGAGAAGAAGATTGGAAAGAAACTTTACCAAAACTCACGTATTTAAGCATGTGTACTTAGCATAGTGCTATACCTCTAATCATCAGCATGATTAGAGGTACAGATGTCACTGGAACTACTCAGAAGCATAAAGCTAAATCAATGCTTAAACATTTGAAAGTGTAGGATATTCTGTATAAGACCAGAAGTTATGGTAAACCAGAAAAAATTAGATTGGCCAAGTGACTTTAGGGTGTGAATGGCAGGCATTTCAGAATGCAAAACAAGATAAGGAAGTTATGATCAGTGATGGGCAACTATTTATATGAATGCTTATTATTTAGTAGAAAGTGGATTTGTTTCTAAAGGTTTCATTTTGCAACTGCACTTAAAAAAGTTAAGACTAACTAATTTTAACTCAGCAAGGTATTCCTAATAGGTTTTCTTTTTTATTCTGCTAATTTTAGTGAGAAAACTCCCCTCATAATTATCTTAATTACATTTCCATATAATAAGGGGACAATTACTATCATTGGCAACATATCCAGTTAAAATATCTCAGATTTAATATCACTTTTCTCTGAAACTCTAGCTATTTCAAAAGTAAATATCCTTATTTCCAAGCTCCTCCATCTTCATTTTCACTACTTCAACAGAATGCTTTTAATAATGGCCTCAGTACAGTTGAAAAATCAGTTTCCTGAGCCTCAGAAATGTTGTGATGGAAAAATAGGCTTTCTTTTTGGGTTTCAAAAGAACATAACATGATGGATTCAGTTTTAATGTCAGAAGCTTGCATACATCAGTCTTCTTCTATGAGTGACTGTAGAGCCCAATAGGGTGTATCTTAGCTATCTGACATGTGAAACTCCTGAGAGCTACAACTCAGGACTTGTAGTTAAACAATCATCTACATAAGCTGGAAGCACATACCCTTTGGGTGTTAATAGTGCAAATTCGCACTTTTGTTGGCCATCCATTTCCAGTTTGCTACAGCTTTAGCTCTTCCTTTAGCTGTCTCCAGCTCCTTTGTAGCAGCAATGGTACTGTTCACATTTCCACTCCCAGAAAGAGGTCGTCTTTGGTTTTCTACCACGAGCTGGAAGAGTGGGAAAGCCAAAAGTGCTCTTTGAGCTGTGATGAATCAGGGTTGGTGTCAGTCTTAGGAGACACAGCCTTCTGGCTGTATGTACAGAAGTTGGAGAAATGAGTCTGGTACCAAAGTTCAAATGGTGTCATCTAGCTTGTGTGCATGCACTTAAACTTGCTGACCTACCCCCAAAACAGAGCGTCTGCATCGAGACTTCCTGTTGTGGGCTGTGCTAATTCCCAAACCATGTTGGTGTGGTATCTGAGAGAATCTCAGATGGCATAGGCCAAAGATCTGCCAGGGAGTGCTGCCTGTGGTTAGTGGTATGAAGGAACATGTCAGTCCTCTGGCCCATGCACTGGCCCTGTTGATTTTACTGATGTAGATATTACCTCTGTGTCTTGTCTTGTGCTGTGAAATCGGGGCATTCAGCACTGTCCTTACAAGGCCTGAGGAGACAATGTTGCCTGCCCCTGCCATGCAACTGATGGAAAGACTGGGTAGTGATACCTAACACTCTTCTTCACAGAGGCCCTACGATGACCTCTTTTCTCAGTCAGGTATGCTTAATCTTTTACATTGTGATAAAATGACTGTTTAAAGAGGATGAGCATGCACAGCTCCATAGACTTTACCTGCACTGGTGAAAAAGCAAGCCCTGCACAGTACCTACCTTTTTGTTGCCTGAATTTTAAGCCTATTTACCAATATGCCTGGCTTTGAAGAATTCCTAAAACTGAAGGTTCCCCTGAAGATCTCCTTTAAAGGCTTCTGTCTCATACCAACTTGATAATAGAGCAGATCCATGAATAGAACTTTGTTCATGTTCCTTATTGAGTATGGGCTGCTGGCTGGAGGGGAGCGCTTTTTGGTGCTGGGTAACCAGCATAATGGCCTTTATGTATTTCACTGGTATGTACTGTAATAACATTAATCATGATGAACTCATTTGGCACTAATAGGAATGTCATATGTACTTGTATAAGAATATTAACTGTAGTTCATCATTAATTAACTGGGCTATTATTTTAAAGTGTTACCAGACATGGTATGTAAAAATGGTTTACTTTGCAATCTCCTAGTGTTGAAATCATGTAGGCTTTTTTTGCTATGGTTTATGTCAGAGAAAATCACAACAGAAAGAGCAAAGAATCCAAGACTAAGATAATACTTTTCAGCTGTATAACCTTTGGCAATATAAGAATGGAGGACCTGCCATGTAGGCAAAGTACTATGAATGTAGTGGCCTATCTGTTCTGGTATCCTGTTTCTTAACATGCCCTGTGCCAGATACTTCAGATATATGAGAGAAAGAACACAAATGAGGAATTATATTCTGAAAACCAGAATTTTAGTATCTCTTAAAATAAATGTTTTGCTGTAAGTATGAAGCTTACCTGGTAGTCTTCTGTAAGGATCACTGATTATTATTTGAACATCCAGATAAATAGTATCAGCTGTTTCTTCTTCATCCATTAGTTTCCCCTCATGTTTAAAGAATTCTAGAGAAAACACTTCTGATTTAGGTAGAGGGGAGATAAAGAAATAAGGCTGGAGGAAACTTCTGGCTCTTGATGTCGCATCCCCTGATAGTCTAGCCAACCTTTTTTAAGTGGAACAGGACTCATCCTGAAATAAGCTGGGTTTCTTGCTACTGGAAGACTGTTGCAGAACCCTAATCCAGTTACAAACCTTCTTATACTTGCCAAATGTAATGTATTTACTACTAATTATTTCTTGTGCTAACCCTGACTTTCAGGTTAAATAGTACTTATTCCTCTCTGTGTTTACTCTCTTGATATATTTATGGAGCAGACTACTCAGATTTTATTTGCTAGACTAAACAAATTAAGTCTTTTAATTTCCTCTCATAAGGCAAGTTCTCTTTTTCCTCTTAATGTCCTAATGACTCCCCTTTCCTGTCTTCTCCAGTCATAAGTCACTTGTCAAGAACGAAAACTATGTTTTTTGGGTCAGTGGAACTGTAGACAGTACAGTAAACGTCCTGATGCTGTTTTTGACAATGGTGTTTATGTTTCCTTATCCTTGCATGAAATACTTCCCCTTCTACATCCTAGGTATTTAATATTGTCATTTAACAATTCATCCAGATCTTTTTCATCTTCATCATTTCCAGCCAATGGGCCTACAATTTCAAGCAAGTGATTTTGTTACACAACTCTAATAACAATAGTCATAATGGTGGCTTTAAGTTATTTCCAGGGACTAGATACTGTGATCTAAGTTCTACAATGTTTTTATAAAGTGAATGAAAAGAAACTGCAGCTTCTCAGGCTGATTCAGATCCTTGTTCAGACAGTTAACCTGAGCATCCTAAGAGTAGCGCTATTGTTCATGTGTGACTTAATATTGCTAACTTTCAACCTTTTTCTGCTGTTCCTCAGAATCACCTTGTAGGAAGATTTGCATTGCATTTACATTTGCAGCTCTGACACCTCCAACTCTAAGACAGCTTTCAGGTATTTAATGAATATTGGAAACAAAATAGGTGTCAAGACTTATCCTTGAGGTTGATCAGTGGAAAAATAAGGAGAGCCCCAACTCCCAGGTATAATCTTTTCAGCTGAACAACTATCAACTTAAAAATTACTGCAATCTTTATTGTCTCTGTTGTAACTAGTAGTTCCCAGTATGTCTCTATTTCTTGTGAAATCTAAATAGATTAGCTCACAATATTTCCCTTAGCCATACAAGATTTATTTGATGACCAAAGAGATGAGTTTTATCTGTAATAACCTGCTTCAGATACATCCACATGTGCTTCATACTGTCCTTCAGCTTCTGTTCCATGCCTTCACATACTCTTTTCTTCATAATTAATCTTTGTTGTGATACAGTTTTTAGAGAGGTACAATACTGACTGAAAAATACAAAGGAATCCATTCACTTAGTGGTTTGATTATTCTACTTTTGTTGTAGCTTTGACCAGCTTCAACTCTGTTGCTGAAATCTTATTGATCTCTTTAATTTCCAGGAAAACACTGGCACAACCGCTTTGCATTAAGTACCAAAGCCCTGAAGAGTTACGTGATGTTATGAAATGAAAATTCTGCCATACTGAACTGATGACTTATTCTAATAAAAGAAAGTTCTCTCACAATAGAGTTTTTTACCATTTTGGATTCTTTAATTGGGAAGAGAACTGCAAGCACATGGCCTGATAACAGTTACCAAAAAATCCTTCAAAAGAAAAGGATGTCCAAGGATGGAAAGACTAAAGTTGTCTTTAATCTCAAATGCTCTGCTTTTTTCAGCACTTGCATTGAAATTTATAATTTTTCTTATTTTCTGTTTTATAGATCTAGTTGAAAAGCCAGAATCACAGGGTTTAAACTGCCCTTTGTTTGAATTGCTAAATTACAATGATATATATACATGTGGAAAATTTCTTTGGAGCAGTCATTTTCTTACTTCTATAGGTTTCGTAGAATAAAAAGAGAAACAAAGCTCTTTTTTTTTCTCATTCCACATTCACTACTGCTTTTAAAGAATCAACAAACTTAAGCTAAATGTAAAGCTAAAATTGCTTCTTCAGATTTATGCATTAAGTAAAAGGATTGTTTATCCTTATAAAGCAGGTGGTCTTGACATAAACAAACCTGAGCATATGAGTACACTGATACATGAAGTGAAGCAAGACACTTCAGCAGCCAATGAGTAATAACTCAAGATGAAGGTGCTTTGTGGTGTGTTCCCAAGTTTTCTCCAGGTCAAGGGGAGAATAAATTGCAAACTAGGGTTGCCATAGCTTGCAGCCACTCCCCAGTGTCTTATCACCACTATTAAGCTTTCATGCAAGTGCATCTCCCATCTTCAACTAGAGCTTAACTGTTAGTGTTTTCCAAGGGGATCGAAAGGATTAATTCACTGAAATGACAATTTGAAGGAATACTCCTCCTGTAATACCTTTCAAGAGGAGGAAATGATATAGGTGTAAGGGCATTATGGTAAACAGTGTGTGCGTGTCTGTGGGAAAGACAAGATTGTCTACTGCAACATCTGGAAATGAGAACAGTTGTCTGAACCTGGTTTGATGCATGCACAACTCACCTTTCTTGACTCATGTTTTGGCCAGTATCTTCAGAAGTGTTCCCTGTCCAGTTTTTCTTTCTGTGGGAGAGAGGTTAACCCCCTATTTAACCTTCCTTAGTATGCTACTGTGTAGTTTTAATTAGTTGACCCTCAATTGCTTTGCTATGAATGGTGTCATTGTATTATAACAAAACCACACTGTTAATCAGTTCACTGTAGTTTATAAAAGAGATGGGAGGATCCAGGCATGCCCCATGGAATTTGTTAAGAAAAGAAAATTCATTGTGTTTAGCATTTTCATTTATATCTTCATGTGGCTTCATCTGTATTGCATCATTATTTCTTCCATCTTTCTTTTCTCTTGATATATCAGTGGGAGAAAGAGAGGCTTGGGATAGGGGAAGTGAACTTTCAGAGATTTACAGAAATTACATCCAGGAAGAACCTTTTGTCTAGCCAGAATAAAATAGGTCATAAAACTCCTGTAGGGTAGTCCCACCACCAAGTGCTGGAATCTCCAGCTGAACTGGACAATCTGTCTGAGGAAGATGTCCAGCCCAGGTGTGTCATGGTGACAGCATGGTTTTCTCTGTTAAGGACAGTCAAAGTCATCCTGCATATTGGCACTACCCTTACTGTCTGCATATAGTTGCAACCAGATGTGTTGTTAAAAACCCTGAAACTCTATTTGTGTTGGTGACAAAACTAGATATCTATCTATTGAAAGATTATGAGCAACATACCTCATCGTAAATGAGTAGCATAACTCATTGCTGAGCTTTTGTATCTTTTAATAGACTTTTCAGACCCCTAAAAGCTCTCACTGTTTTGTTGTTGTTGTTGTTGTTTTGTTTTGGTTTGTTTTTTTTTCATATATAATTTTCTAAATTTATTTTCTACCTCTTTATCAAAGTTCTTGAGATGGTGTCACCTGGACTCTATGAGCTTTTATTCCATGTCCCCCGTTTATATCTCAAAAGGTTCCATTGTCTTTCCATTTTTATTTTTTTTTTTCCCATTGTCAGGAAAAAATACATATCCTGTGCTTTAGATGCTTTAATCATATTAAAATAATACAATCTGCAAAATGAAGACCTTCAGCTTGGATTCATTCCATCTAACTTTAGGCACCAGACCAAGTTGCCCTGGGGTTCATACTCCTCAGCTCCCTATACAGGCAATGAGCGTGTCTGTCTGCATCTGTTGGTTATAGATGAGAAATAGGATCCAATTTAGATGTCTCACTTTAATGTTCAAATGATGCAAGATGAAGCAGGAGAGTAATCTATACTCCTAGTTTCCATGACAAAAAACAGCCTCCTGGGCAGGATGTACTGACCTTTCCTGGAAACTCAGCTTCATCTCATTTCTTTACCTTCTCTGTAAACTAATGTGACCCACTAGCATATTCACACCTACAAGTGAATTTGATGTGGGAGACAAGAGGAAAACATTGATTTTAAGAAGAGTTTTTAACTTTTAGCACAAACTCTTTTATAAATTTGGACATTTTAAGATCACCTAGGAACAACAAGGGAGAGTGGGAAGAGGAAATCACTGCGAGGTATTGGAGTGATAGAGTAGTGCAGGACCACATATTAGTTTTTGACTATTTGTACCAAATAAAGTCCATCATGTCACCTAGCAGAGTGCTGTAATGAAAATGGTAAAAAGAAATGTAAAAAGAAAAGAGAAAATGACAATGTGTTTGTTGTTAAATCTCTTTCAGAGCTATAATCCATCCTTGACTTTTCCTTTGTTATATTTTCCCTTTGTGGATAGAGTGCCAGAAAAAACAGAGCTGTGCAGGCTGAAAAGGAGCATAACAAATAGTACTTATGTGTTCTTGGGTGAGATGGATGAGAGGTGGCAGGATGGGGCTTCACTTGGAAAAGATCCTACATATGGAAGTCCAACTTTCACATTTGGTGTGAAGGACCCTATTTCTACAGTGCCATTTCTTTCACAGAAGTTGGCATAGACTGAAGCCAGTTCTGGACTGTTGCTCAAGTTGTGCAAAACAATAAAAAGGACAGTGTTTTAACACTTGTTTGCAAACTGCTTGTGACACCTGTTTCCTTCTAAAATCTCTCTGGGAGAGTAAGACAGAAGGAAGGTTGTTCTATAGTTAGGGTTCTGATTTGAGACTTGGCATTTCTGCTTACAAGTTTGACATGGATTACACTTTTCAAGGTAACAGGATTATTTAGAAGGCTGATCTGAGGATTCCCAGATCACTTGTGACATGGGGACAAGGTCCCTGAATTCCTGCACACAAATCTTGGTGTGGTCTCCCACAGCCATGTCCCACAGCATTCTCCTAGAGAAGCTGGCTGCTCATGGCATAGATAGGTGTACTCTTGGCTGGGTTAAATACTGGGCCCAGAGAATTGTGGTGAAAGGAGCTAAATCCAGTTGGCAGCTGGTCACCAGTGGTGTCTCCCAGCGTTCAGTTTTGGGGACAGTCTTGTTCAACATCTTTATAAACATTCTATATGAGGGGATCGAGTGCTTCCTCAGCAAGTTTGTAGATGACACCAAATTGTGTGGGAGTGTCAACCTGCTTTACGGTAGGAAGGCTCTGCAGAGGGATCTGGACAGGTTGAATTGATGAGCCGAGGCCAATTGTACAAGGCCAGATGCGAGGACCTGCACTTTGGTCACAACAACCCCAGGCAATGCTAAAGGCTTGGGGATGAATGGCTAGAAAGCTGCCTGCCAGAAAAGGACCTGAGGGTGCTGGCTGACACCCGGCTGAATATGAGCCAGCAGTGTGCTCAGGTGTCCAAGAAGGCCAATGGCATCCTGACCTGTATCAGAAATAGTGTGTCCAGAAGGAGAAAGGAACTGATTGTGCCCCTGTACTCAGCACTGGTGAGGCCACACCCTGAGTGCTTTGTTCAGTTCTGGGCCCCTCACCACAAGAAAGACATTGAGTTGCTGGAGCAAGTTTAGAGAAGGGCAACCAAGCTGGTGAAGGGTCTGGAGAACAACTCCTATGAGAGCAGCTGAGGGAATTGGTATTGTTTAGCTTGGAGAAGAGGAGGCTGAGGGGAGACCTTATTGCTCTCTACAACTACCTCAAAGGTGATTGTAGTGAGGTGGGTGTTGGTCTCTTCTCTCAAGTAAATAACAACAGGACTAGAGGAAATGTCCTGAAGTTGCACCAGGGGAAGTTTAGATGAGATATTAGGAAGAATTTCTTTACTGAAAGAGAAGTCATGTGCTGGAACAGGCTGTGCAGGGAGGTGGTGGAGTCACCATCCCTGGAGGTATCAAAAACATGTGTAGACAAGGCACTTCAGGACATAATCTAATGGGATGGAGAGGTGTTGTTTCGGGTTTTTTTTGGGTTCGTGGCTGGACACGGTGATCTTAGAGGACTTTTCCAATCATGAAAATTCTGTGATTCTGTGATTTAGTTTCTTCTCCCTAAAATGAAACTGATGGCACTTCCTTGAATGAGAAATGAAGAGCTCAGATGTACATTTTTGTTGGCGATAGATGGTGAATCTAAGAGTTACAGTTTAACTACACATATTGCATTGTCTTGGGTCAGCAGTGCACAGCACTGCATCCATGAAGCATAGTGCTATGTAAAATATTGATATACTCTTATCCTGAGGGCCTCAGAACTGCTTATGGAGAATTTATCATTAAGATACAATTAGTTTTCCTCCTGAAGATCATAATTTTCCCCAGGGAATTTACTTATTTTCAGTGTGAGATTCAGGAGGCTTATGATATTTCATTTCTTCGAAATGGTATCCAATAAGGTTACATAAGGTCCTGAATTTGGACTTTCCTTGGATATGTCTTTGCTATTAAATCAAAGTATACCAGGAACTTGCCCTACACCCTGGAACTTGATTGTTGATAGTGTTACTCAGAGTAGTCTGTGACATGCTTTCAGCCCATGCTGATGAACACTATCCTGATCAATTCCCAGGCATTTCAGAAGTTAGGACAGGAATAATCCCAGCAGACAGTCTAGATGTAGCCATCCTGATTTGGAGGGCAGGAGATTTGGAGAAGATGGATGTGGAACAACCCGTTCCAGTTGGCCTCTGAGCTAGAAAACAGTCCAGGGTACATTTAATGTATAAAATGTTACAGATGCAGCCTGAATGTCTAAGATCTTGCATGTTGTGCAAGCATTACAAATATCCATTGTCCTTTCTGCCAGGGTAGACATTTTATCTAACATACTGTGTTCTATAAGCCCTACAATTTCTTAAAGCCTATTTAAATGATACCTGTATTTGTATCTGTCTGTCTGTCGATCTATCTCTCTATATCTATTTTTTAATATATATATATATATACATGCTGGCTTTTTTTCTACCTGAGAAGTAAATGCTTGAGCTATCAGATTTTCCCTTTTGTATTGTATTTATCAGTAATTGAGTAATTTTCTGTGAGGCTGTACCAAAATCTAATTCAGAAGCGATTTGGTAAGCAGACTATGGTGTTGATTTCCTACATTTACATGTCACTTCACTCTCTGAAGTGCTATCATTAGCAAAAACCGGCCAGATAAAATAATCAGATTCTTTGTAAAATTTGCAAATACTACTACTCTTACCTAGAAACCTAGAGGGGAAAAAAAAGTTTCTGTGCCTTTCCTGACCAATGTTCTCCATCACAAAATCACTGTCTGATACATAAGATGAAGAAGACAAAACCCTTTGTGTGTAGAAAATCACAAACATGTCTTTGACAATAATAATGACCTGCTTTTCTGGTCTTCACACAAATGGCTCTTTAGTTAGTGTTATTTTCATGCTTCCCTTCTCCTGCTCCCTTTCCCCAGAGTGATGATTTTGTGGTCTCAGAACCCTGGGAGGACTTCTAGAGATTCAAGTCTTGCTTCTTTCATTATCACTCTCCCCAAAACTTAAGGCTGAATCAGCGATGCAAATAGTCCCAAGGAAAGCAGTGATGAGGGGAGTGAGGTCACAAACATGCAGACGTGGCTGTTTCATTCACCAGCAAGTGACACAGGGCTGCAGACTTGTGAGAAATTTACACCTGATGTAGACCTGTGACAGATTTACACCTGATACAGACCTGTGGCAAATTTATACATGTTTGAGTTCAGTGGCAGAAGGATGGCCTGAAACAAAAACAGTGTGGGAATAAAACACTTCACTCTGAGTACCACTGCTTTTTAGTGTGCTTGTTGCCTGAATTTACCACCATCTGCTTATTGTCTTCATCACAACTATCGCCACATAAATGACTTTTGTATCCCTTCATTGTAGCCCCAGGAGCTTTTATTTTCACTGGATATTTTGCAATTTTAATCTTAGCTCAGGCAAGCAGCTTTCCTGTGTATTTTCATATAGAATTTCTGGTGAAGGCAGTGAGAGATGTAGCTTGCACACATACAGGGCACTCATTGCCTCTCTCTGTTATGGATCTGTTATTACCAACACCAATTTGTAACATCTCCCAAGTGACTTGCTTTCACTGCAGTGGTCCCAGTTCCCTTGACATGCTTTTGCTTCAAGAAAATGGCCTTATATAGTGGCTCAACTCATGGGTATTCAACAGAAGGGCTTCCCTTTCTGTTGTCTCCCCATATTTGTTAAGACACACAGTATAGCTTTCCCTCAATAAAGAAATAGCCTTTCTCCCTAGTTGCTTTTCAGCAATAGCCCCACAGTGCGAGTTAAGATTGAAAAGGCAGATGGGCCATGCTGCTCTCATGTTGCTGAACCCAACGTGATGCATGTGCCCCACAAGGCACAGATGTTTCTATTCTTCCAAAATAGATTGATAATTGGATTCTTATTTTTTCCAGAGGCTTTATTAAAACTATTACTAATAAAGCATTGGTATGACTGGACTAATACAACAGAAAAGAAATAATCCATCTCTCCAAACTACAGATGTGCTAGTTTGTGCACATAGATATTTTGTTAGCAAATGGAAATGTCCACAAGGAGCTCCTTTTTTTTTTTTTTTTTAGCTCTTTTCCTCTTACTAATCATATGATGTTGAAAAACATCAAGATCAAGATTACTCATCCTGTAATACCTCAGCCTCATGCCACTGTGACAGACCCTCCTGGCTCATGTACGATCTTCTGAGTGCTATGTACGAGAAGGGAACGTGACTGCATCCCACGGTGCTGTTTGGGGAGGAGCAAAGCCCTGTGCGCACTGCTGTGAAGCAGCACACAGACCGGCTGCACTTACCAGTGAAAATCTGTTAGACAATCAGTTCAAATAATCCAAGTGTTCAAATGGGAAATCATAATAATAATTATTAATCATTGTAGGGTAAAGTTACTTGCTAGTATTGGGTGGAGGCTCGATTTGTTACAGCTCCCTGGTTTAGATTTCACAGGATTGTCATGCGCCTTTGCTAGCACACATTATTGACTCCTTAGTGTTTTTTAATATCATAGTTATTAATGGAAGACAAGTTTGGGGATTTTAGGATAAAAGGTTGTATAAACTTAAAATAAATTGCAAAGTTATCCTAGATACTTTATTGTCACATCACCCTAGAATTTGACATTGTTGTGAAACTTTTAGGATTTCAGTCATGGCATGTCTACAGCTTGATGCAAAAGTTACTGGAGTGAGGTTGGAATGCAGACAGATCCTCCAGTAGCCTCATTTTCCTTGGAAACTCAGATAAAAATCATTGTGGATTCACTACTCAGATTTGGAGGTTAAGAAGAAGAAAAATTAATTTTCTCAGTGTGTTTCAGCACACACTTCCAGACGTGTTGGGATCTCTTTTTAAAGCTCTATTGGCAGAGATTTTAAATTGTTGCTGTCTAAGATTTTTCTCACCTTTATCCAGTGCTATTTGTTTTTTCTCCATTTACTTGGCTGGTCACCTGTTCGTAAAAGCAATCTTTGTCTCAGGGTGCTCACTTTAAGTTTGTATTTAGGGTAAAAAATGAAACGCAGTGATACACAATCCTTAGTTACCACCATCCTCCTTTTACTCAAAAATGAGGACAAGTTTTACCTTGTACTTACACATACGCCTATATTTAAGAGTGCAAATAGTTCTGCTGACTTCATTCAGCTACTCATATGGTTAATGTTATGCATGTGCCCAGGAGTCTTGCTGATTTGTGGCCTAAGGTCACATCTATTAAAGTGCATAACAAAACACTAAAACCTCTCCTACTTATCCAAACCCTGTTAATCTAAACTACTTTCATGTCTCTGTTCCATTTGGCTAATCAAGGTTTCAGTAGAGTTGCTCTGTAAGGATAAATACCAAAATTGGTTGAAGTCTGCCCTCGACAAAGTACTTCTGGCTCCCAGTGCCTTTAATGAGGGCCTTGAGTGTGTATCTGAGGTTGGAATTTGGCTCTAATGGAAGGTGGATTTTTCAAATCTTCTGTGAAGTGCTTCACAAAATAAGAGGTTTCAGTTTTTATACCCACACATGATATTATACTTAGAGTTACCTTTGGCTGAACGATTCTTGGAATTTCTTGCTATCACATCCAAAAAAATGACACACTGAATTGCATATCAGCTACATATATAAGAAAAGATTGTACTGTAAGACAACATAGGGTTGTCAAGGTTTGTATTATATTTTGTATATCCTTTTGTCTCAATTTCAGCTCAGTTTTTTTTTTTTTTTTTTTTTTTAGACTGTTGTTGTTGTTGTTGTGGGTTTTTTTCGGGGGGAGTGGGGTGGGGTTTGAGTGTTCATTTGGTTTTTAGTAACCTTGGGGATAAGAGCATCTCTAACTTTCTAGATCTCCTCTAGTCTGCTGTGGAAATAAAGGAAAGACTGCCAGTTTAAAAAGTAATAGAAACTTCAGGGTTCTTTTAAAGGAATGGTTTTTCATTGACAATGGAAGCTTGTTACTTACAGATCATAGTAAAATACATTAACTCTTGAACTATGAGGAAAACATCAGTTAAAATGTATTGATTCTGCTGATAATTCACAAGCAAGGTGTACTCAGATGTGAGACTACTCTAAGATGCTGAGAGTGAGAAAAAAATCTTATACTTGTGGTTCAAAAGCATCTCTGTGCATTCGGTAGCTGAATGTGTTTTCAGTAGTCATATTTTGAGATCTATGGCAGCTGAAATAGTGCTAACGGATAGGGCATCGATCCTGCAAAGCAGTATGTAAGCCATTTCTTATCAAATAAACTTTTAGTAATTTCTAAGATATATGGAATGAATTCCTCTCTGGACAGATTTATCTCTTCATGTGGACTTCAGAAGGGAGATTGGTGCCTAGTTTAGACTAGGCACATAACTTTACAGGGTTCAAAATTAATGGGGTAAATCTCAGCCAAAGGTGTCTGGCTGTGTGCTGATGTTGTTTTCAAGAGCTGAGTGTCTTCAACACCCAAAGGAGCAATATACAGGTAGGTATTGCTACTGAAATCAGATGGAGTTAGGTGCTCCTCTCAAAGTCGTTGTGTCTCTTAGAACAGCTTTCAGAATGCCCAAGCTTGGGAAGTAGGTGGACATTAGACACCTAAATCTGAGACGTTGTTTCAGTCCTTGTACAGCCTGAGACTTTTCTCTAGCACTGTTTCCTGTCACGGTGTGCCCACATTCACACCAGTAAACCATCTTACTCTACAGGATGGCTCTATAGGAGTGGCTGTATAGGATCAATAGATGTACTTGCCCCTACCCCACTAATAGAGATCTTGCACTCTTTGCTGTTTGTTGACCCACCTTCCAGAGAAGTATGAGACCACTTTCACCATTGTTTCCCCTGCATCAGGCACTCTTTGAGGAAGGAGGTAACTATTCTGCAGTTTTGAATGAAAGACTGTTACTCATCTATGCCTTGCCTTCATCTCTTCCCCACATACAGCCAGGTAAGATCCATGGATGGAGATAAGTTCCATCATTGCATGAACGAGTCATTCTGAGATTCCAGAGAAACCTCATTATCTCTGCTGAACCTCAGTTTCTAACTTAACTCTTTCTGAGTCAGCATTCTGCTTTTTCAGCCCGGGGGTGTTGGTGTTAAGTGCCCTAAGTGTGTAGCTTGGCTACAAGTCTAAAAAGTTTTTGAAAACTGCACCTAATATTTTCAAGGACGCAGATAAGACAGGATTGCTACCAGGTTCCAGTGTTTCATAACTGCTTAAGATTTTACAAATTGAAATAATTTAAAGAACTGTAGAGTTTCAGCCTCCTTGCCTTCGAGTTGCTCCGCTAATTTCTCAGTGAGATAGTGTTTCATTTCTCAGTAGGACTACGCCTTGATCTCATGATATGATCTGGTTTCACAGGAAGAATTATTTTTCAGATCTGTCTTTTTTATGAGTCTAGGGTCCCAGAGGGATTTAATCTTCTAATTTTCAATGCAAGCTAACTGTGTTAATGCTTTTGGTAATCTGGGCAAGAGTCAGTGTTTAGGTGGTCTTTTGGTAAGCTCTTGTAATGCTGTTATTTGTATCACAGATATTCATGAAGAATATTTGCTTTCTTTAGTAGATATTTAATGTGAGAGGCATTTTATTGCTCGGAAAAGTTTCCTATTTATCACAGATTTTGGGTTAGAATCAACCAAAACCTAACAATGTGTATTTATAGTTGACACTTAAAGAACAAATTCATCCTTTTCCAGTGAAGGTAAAAGTTATTCATTCATTTAATGGACAGAATTTTCTGACTTTGGAAAGATATTAAGACAATAATTTTATAGATCTACTTTTTTTGCATTCAGTGCTAGTACAACCTTCTTCCCCTTCCAAATTCTTCCTGTCATCATAGCAATTCAGTGCTGCTGATTTAGTGAATAAGATTGAGGGAGACAAGCAATCCAGCATGTTCAGTTTGAACTCTGACCTTCCCTTTGCATTGTTGCACAACTTCTTGGTATTGCTAATCAAAAAGCATTCAGCCTCCCCCTCGTTTCTCAAATGAGGAAAAACTAGGAATGTAGAGGGACAGGGTGGTTTTGGAAATGATCAGGAAAAGACACCTGTACATTCTTCTGGTTTGGCTCTGTGTTAAACATTTCATATGGACCTGAAATCTGATATTATTTGCATTGTTCTTCAAATATCAAGATATGACTAAATTCTTTAAGATTCCTATTATGATTAAACACTGGAACATGTCCAAGCACATGATTTCTCATATGCTGTCTTCATCAATACTGAGCTCTTGACATACGATTCATGATAAATTGAGATGGACAAGACATCAAGTGCATTTTAGTGCTACAACACCTAAATTCACAGAGACTTCCAGTATGGTTGTGCATGTTGTGAAAGACCACAATGCTTTTGCTAGAGCTGTGGTGTGTTTAATGCTTGCTGGTATTCCGTTAGTCATACAGTGGGAAAAAGTACAAAAATAACAAACTTGTTAGTCCACTAATTGCAGGCTTGTTAAGTGATATTCCATTTCTGCTGGGTTTGGGTTATTTTTTTTTTTCCGCCTCTTTTTTTTTTTTTTTCCTCTCCATTGCTCTGATTAATGACTATTCAAAACAAGTACAAAAATGTCTTCTGTAGAAAAGAAAAATCACATTGCACCTGAAAGATCTTTTTCTTGATTTTTCTAATACAAACTGTGCATTTGAATATGTAGCTATGGGACTGAAAACACAATTGATGTATCCAACTTGATTTATTCATTTAAATGATACTCAGCTTTTGAGAAAATAATCAACTCATTTGTGACTTCAGTGTGCCCCGAATTTGGCCTTTCTTCTGCCCTGTCTTTATAACTGCAAATTTGTTTCTTATGTTCTTTTAGCACAAGTGTTGGATGTGTAGTTAGGACATTTCACTTCCCTGTGCTCTAGGATAGGAACTTGAATGTCAATTTTGCCAAAAAGCAAGGAATTCACAGGTCAGAAACCTCAGGTGTTGCTACTTCAAAATAAAAACTTTTGCTCACTGTACAACTGAGGTCCTTTTCTACAGAACAGACTCTGTTTTGGAGCAGAAGTCAAACTCCTTTGTAATTTTGCTTTCAAAAGGTATTTAATTATGAAACCAAAATGAAATAGATGAATATAATAAAAAAATATCTTTCATCAGAAATTGGACTAAGCCATAGTCTGCATTGTCAAGTGCTCTCTTCTCTGATGATGGTTTCTGAGCCAATGATTGCAAGGTCTTTCTTGCAAATCATGTAAATTATACTTCATGTAACTGCTTTTATGTGCTTCTGAAATATAAGAAGAAAGAAATAGAGGTTGACCTTTACCACACAAATTACTGCATGCATTATTACTCTTTGAAATGCGTGCAGTTGGTGTTGTGGAAAGGTGTAACACTGAACAGTTGAAATTAATAATAAGGAAGATTTCCAGAATTAATCACAGCAACTGCAAAGACACTGACTAGCAAGCCTCTTCCAGCTATGCTGTTTGAGAATGCTTGTAGTCTAATGAGACATTTAGCCCTTGTAACTTTATCATTCCATGAAAAATGGCTCACAGATGAAATTCATCAGTTTGACATGGAAGGATACCAGTTATGGCTGGAACTTTTTTTTTTTTAATCTGGGGACAAATTTCCTATTCGTTCTGCAACTGCAATTTACTACTATGAGGTTGTGATACCTCTGGCTTCTGTAAACTAGTAAGGTTCATTGTTTTCAAGTCAATAGGTTATTTCCTTGAAAATGTTATTATTAAATTTAATAATTAAAATTATTAAAATTATGTCTGTGAAGACACAGAGTTATGTCCTCTCACCTAACTTTAGGCATTTGGCTTTCTCATAGCTCATGGTGGGAGACAGGCATCTCAAGAGAGGCACCTAACTTTGCTTAGCTTTTTTGCCTACCTCTGTGGACTGTTGAATGAGTAACAGGACAACCTTTTCTACATGGACACAGTGAGATGAGAGGAATCCCTCATACTGTGAGTAGAAAATAAATGTATTGATGATGGAAAATACTGAAAACTGTATTTAAATCAGAAACAATACCATTTTAACATGAAGAGCGGGTCTAATGCATTATCTCTTTCACTGTAATTTTAAACGGTGCACTTTTCTGCCTTCCTTTCTCTTTATCATGAGAATATCCAAGAAACTTTTGTGACTAACTGAAGTGTTCTTTACAGTTTACCTTTCATTAGAACCCCTTAGTCTGTTAATTATTCATTTTAATTAGCTTATGTCCACATTTTATGTAGTTCCCCGTGCTATTTATATTTTAAAGAATATTTATTATGCTTTTTGCACATGGTGTAGACTTTATATTCTTGCTTAACCAAAATGGCCGTTGTTGCCCTTTTCTGTGTTTAGATTATAACCAGGATGAATTTCACTTGTGGTCTCTCCAGCTGTTTTTTAAGTAGTTCCTACTTTTCTGCAGTAGATTTCCTTCACATTAGAAGATTCCCATCCAAATTCCATAGAGTATTTTGCCCTCCATTTAAATCAGCTTTTCTTTATGTTTCTCTTCTATGGGTCCTAGCTCATATGAATCCTACAAACGCAGTGTTATAATTAGAACTATGTGAACAGAGAACTTCCATTTCTCAGAGGTTCCTGCAAACATTTGTTTTGGGTTTCATCCATATGAGCTCCCATTCCTTGATATTTTTTACTTCAGATGTGAGCAACCCAAACATCACTGGCCTCAAACTTAGCTCCAGTGATTCAGTGTTAGGAAACCCTAAAAAAACAAACAAACAAAAAAAAGCCAAACAATTTTTGCTTGGTCTTTGGGTAAAATCCACAAAGTAAAAATGTTCACACTAGTAGTTAAGTGTCCGTAATGAATCTTCAAGCCTAGAAAAGCAGTGATTCACTTTTAAGATATAAACCACTGACCCATTTAATGGCTTCATGGATTATTTTTTTTATTATGGAGTGGAGTACTGGAGCACCTTTCCACCTTGACAGACTGTGTGAGAGCTCCCCCTCCTTTTTTAATCTATTTTAGATGGTGGCCTTTGTTGTGACCCCTACATTTGGCCAGCCAGGTTTTTTCTAGTATCAGACTCATCTCAGTATGCTCATTTTCCAGGTTAGATACAGCATAGCCTCAAGTTACCTTCCTTTCACAATAAGAAACTAATCCACACTCTTATTATTGCATAGTTTTTATTTCTGTCTCCGATTAAAGAGTAAACTCTCTTTATGGCGATAACCCAAATTGCCTAACACCAAACAATGCAGTCTTTCTTGAAAATGTCTTGAAGTTTAGAATGGGAACATTACAAGATCTTCCTTTTCCATTTTATTTAGGTGCTTGTATTTTTTATTTTTTTAAAAAAACAACAATGAAAAATGAAGAGAAATTGGAAGTTGTTGTTTGTTTTTTTTCATTTTATGCCCCTTTGTAGGAAGAAGGAATGAAAACTGTCATATCAAATGAAGGAAATGAGAATATTTGCACTGAAATCCCTGAAATATGTAGTGTTGTGTTTTAGGAAACAGAGGTGGTAATTTTGCTAAAGTCCTTCAGTTTAATAGTTACATATGTACTGAAATTCTTATACCTCAAAATTTATTTACAATATGCTAGTTGCTTTTCAACGACAAATCTATTCCTTGAATCATTCACTCTTCTTTTGTGAGGCAGCCCAGCCATAAAAAAACCCCAAAATTGCTCAGTTAATCGTATAATTACCAGTCTCTTATTCTTACTGTGTGGACAGGCCTACAGATGAAATGTCATCTCCTTGCTTCCGAGCTTGGCAATTTCTGTGAGTTACTGCCCAGCCACCCATCCTAGTTTGTGGTCACTGGATCTGGAACTGCTTAAAAAAGTTGGAATTGACTTCAAGCTTCATGTTGGTTTCTTTAGGAAGAGGGTAACAAAAGGGCAGGGGAGTTTTAATTTATCTAGTGAGTATTGTTGACATTTTTCCTGTTAACAACATTAGGAAGTTGCTGACAGTTTGTTTTCTTTATTTTTTTGCATTTCACTTAGAATTCTTCAATGGGAACTGAGTTTTTCATGTAGAATGAGAGCAAATTGCAAGTCACAACAGAGTAGAAGAAAAGGTGGAATTTTGCTTTCCAGACATGGCATTTTCTGGAAACCATAAAAATGAAATAACAAATTATAGAATGGAGATAATAGCGATTTAAAAAGCCACATTAAATTACAACAGTTGAGGCAAATTCTTTGCAGCCGCTAATGCCAATTTGCGGATAGAGAGACAAGAGGATTCTTAAAGATCTCTTTCTTAATTAACATTCTTTCTTGTTGGTCTGCAGATCTGCCAGTGTGAATAACGTGTGTCTTCCTCATGGGCTACAGCTGTCTGGTTTGTTCAGCTTCACGAAGCCATGCGGGTTGGTTTTCTTCCCTCGGACAGGTTGGAGATAAGGCGGCAGAGGCGATGGGAGCCCACTGGAGGGCAATCTAGCACCGTCTATCTGACCTCCGCCTGCGCTTTTGCGTGACCATTTCCAAAGATTTTTGATCTGAACTCTAGTAACAGTTTACATTTCCACGTCCGTACTAGATCTGGGGTTCCATAAAGCGAGGCCAGCACTATATGTTTTTGCTCTCTCAAATATTACATCGTCTATTTATACTGTGTGTTTTTGTAGCCCATGATGTAATATGACAAAATTTCAGCCATGTGCATCACACATGCAAGTCCGGGTGCAGCTGGGTTGTGTAGCACGGCTGAGGTAATGTCAAGAAATTTCATATTATATTTAAAATGACACCTGTAAAAATAATCTTCAATTTGTAATTTAAATACTGTAATACTCAATTACGTGAACTGACAGGAAGTGTCCCAGCGGTTTTGGAAAATAACATTCTTTTATCCGTCGAACCTTTGATGCATTTTTGAACAGCCATAATGGAAGTTCAGATCATGACCTTCTGCTTTGAGAGAACAAAGTCAGGGAGGAATAAGATCTTCTCTTACAGCAAGGTGAAGTCTTCTCTCTGCATATATTTTTTGCTTTCTCTGTCTGAAATGCCAGTTGTGCATGCTTTATCATTAACCAAGCCAAGGAGAGCTCAAAACTCTAAATCTAGCCTCATTTCTAATTGTCTGCATTGTTTATGGCAGCACATGAATGTCATCTGTAAACATATATCCTGCTTTGCTCCTAAAGAGAGCCTGCGAAGGTTTTCCTACAGTCTACATCTAAGTAGCAATCAGATTCTATTAATGTGGGAGTGAGGTTTGTGACTTGGCCATTGAAAGAGCTCAGAAGTCTTCCAGATGCAGGAATCAGTTTTGGAAATGTACTGAGCTGTTTCTTAAGTACGTTTCTTTTACTTATTTGGGAGGAGGAGTTGGGGGGAATGACAAGATGTAGGCTTTGTGCAAGTAGGTTATGAATGTGATAGCCCTGGGATTTCTCCCACTGTAAATTACACCTTCTTCCCTAATTCCATGGCATTTCCCTTATCCAAGAGCTGTTTCTTAAAGCTCTCATGAGCCTAAACACTCCCCTTCTTCAAACTGTACCTGTTATTAGCTTCTGCAAAATCTAATAGATTTCTCTTATGTCCTTTTCCATCATCTACTTTCTAAATACTGAATGTGACTTCCAGAGAGTTGTGTTTTGTGCCACTTAAATAAACTCTGTTCTTTCCATTCAGCTCTAGTAACCTGATACTGCACAATAAATGCTAATAAGCTTCCTGCAGAGTAGTGCTCTTAAGACAGCTTATTTTTCATCCCTCCTTTCATGTTGTGCCCTTATTGATGACTCAGTCCATACCAGAAGTGTTCTTAAAGCAGATAAAATGTAAATAAAAGTGAGAGATGCTGGTCAGATAAGGCATTCAGAGGGAACAGGAAATGCTTCATAAAGAACTTTTTTTTTTTACATCCAAAGTTGCCCCCTTTTAAGTTGTAGTTACTGGCTATTACTCTTCATAGGCAATTAAGGAAAAAATGTTGCATTAAATGATTAACAACAGCAAATTAATGCTTTGGTCTACTGCAAATCAAGGACATATGCCCTTACTGACCACCTTGTAGGCTGGAGATTGGTTTGTTTTCTATTGATAAAAGTTTTCTTAGACGTATTCTGTGGATTAAATTTGCCCATAGTATTGCAGCAAGAGAAGTCCTGGATGACCCCTGTGGACTTCTGCACATGGGAAATCAGGAGTGAAAACTGTGGGAGGGCATCGTCCATCAGGGAGATACTCTGTCAAGGGAAGCAAAGGTGCAGTGACTGCCTGCCATGGTTACACGTGCCAGATGCAACAAAGCTGTGGCCCCTTTCCTTGTCCAGAGAAGGGTGGTCAAATAACCTTTCATTTGAGGCTATCCTTGCCTACATATCACCAGACTTCTCATTTCCTTTCGTATAGCTCCAATGGGCTGAGTTTGCTCCCTCCGACACTCCTCTGCTGGTAAAAGGAATGCCTGCATCTATGCGTGCAAGTCCCCTGGAGCACTGTCTCTGGTGGTGTGCAGAGCAGCCTATGGAGGGGAAGAAGCAGCTGAAGGGGTTACCTGTGTAGGAGAGATGTGGGTGCAGGAGAGGAAGGTCTGTCCCCTGGGGTGGGAAGCAGAGTCAGTGGAGGTCTGCAGGAAACACCAGCCACTTGGCCCTGTAGTGAGAGGTGTTTGGTGTTGGTTTGGTGCTGGAGGTTGAGTGTGGCAGTGCCATGGGCCATGTGCCCAGGGAAGAGCATAGCTCACAGGGGGAAGAGTAGACAGTGCCCACTTTGAAAAGCTCCCCATGATAATGCTTTAATGCAGAGAACAACACAGCTGGGCTTTTTTAACTGCTTGATGAGGAAGAGGAGCACATCTCTCTCTGCAGCCTGCTTGCCTCACAAAAAAGACAACAGGAAGGAAGTGCTCTGCTCTTAAAAGTTTGTTTCAGTCTCACATTTTGAAAAAGCAGGTCACTTCAAAGTCCCACCACAAAATTACCACATGCCATCTGCTTGTTACAAATGTGCAAGGGAAATTATTGGTGCTTCTGCCTTGTTTCTGTGATCCAAATGTATGCATGTGCCAATTATTTTCTTTAAGCAGACACGTTCAGTTGTCTCCCTCTCTTCTATGATTCTTACACTGAACATCTTTTTGGGATATCAGCTATTGGGGTAGGAGACCACATGTGCCTGCACTGCTCAGCTCATGTGTGTGTTCAGACCTAAAAGGACCACAGTGTCCTTGACAAAACCCAGGGAGGGCAGTTGTTGGGTTCCATGTGGTGCAGATGTGTTTTCTGTTGAAGCATGCTAAATCCAGTGGCTGACACCGTGCAGCTTTCTCAATGGTTGTAAGACATTATACAGCTCAGGGTAGGGGCCCTTGATGTACTATTTCCAGAGCTGATGGCCAGACAAGATTTGGTTTGTCCTGCTGAGTATCCCAGACTATAGGCTTTCACCCATATGCTCCATTGGCAAACTTATTTTGACAAAGTCTTTAAATACTCAGCCACTACAGCCACGTGGAGCCTCTCATTAGAGCTGAGAGGAGCAGAGTTTAGTTGTTGCATCCTCTGTGATGACTTAAGGTGTTGCCCATCTTCCCGAACTTCAGGTGTCTAGTCCAAGTCAGTTATTCAGGTTGTGACTATAGTCAATGCAGAGATATCTATGGCTGCAAGGGTAATTTTTTCCCATTGTTAAGACCTACAGTAGGATGGGTTGGACATGATAATTTATCTCATTTTATTTCAGAAGGACGTTGAAAAAGAAGCTTAGATTAGATTGCTAACTTTAATAGCACTACTATAGATAGAGGTGACACAAACCCTATATTTAAGCCCTTGCTGCCAGAGCCCCCTTTTTTTTGTGAATACAGGGTAAAAATATAACCTCTGAAGGGATTGTCCTACTAGGCTAATGGAGCATGGTCTCAATCAGAGCCTTAAAAAGACTTCCTTATAGAAACAGTAACTGATCTCAGTGGGGTTATTCCTGATTTATGCTGGTGTAAGAGAAGGATGGGTTCTCAGGTTTCCTATTGCATTTGAGCTAGCTAATTTTTCTCAGGGCACATTCATACCAATTTGGGGCTGAGTGCTTTACTCATTTGTATGATTGTACTTTTATTTTTAACCAGTACTTGTCAAAAATGAACTTTTCATCAGTGAATAGTCCAGGGTGGACAGATAATTCACATGGGCTAGTGGGAATGGGATGAATCAGCAACACCGTTTGTTCCCTAGCACAATTTTGGGTCTGTGTCTGGAGAGACTGGACATGCTCCATCTTACAGCTCATTGCATTCTTGTCCCCAGCATGACTGTCTTCCTTTGTCAGCAGAACTGTGGGGCTCACTGCACTGTGAGGTGCAGAAGGATCTATGCTAAGCCAGCACTGGATGTATTTTTCAGCTCTCTCTGGTATCAACAACATGTTTCTCATGTCAAATTAACATGGTTCAGCAGTAGTGGGTTACAGCTCAGGTGTCTCTGTGAAATGATAACCTACCCCAGGCCTTTGGAAGGCAGCTGAAGGTGCAAGAGCTCAGCTTCTGCTCTGTGCTGTGTTGGGTGGTGGCTAGGATATCAGCTGTGCATGACTTCTGCTATTGCAGCTGTGTCACCTAAGACCGGCTATACCTAACTGCAAGTGGAGATTGGCTTTCCATCTCCCTGCATTTCCCGACACTTCCAGGAGACTCCAAAACATTGTGTGGTCACAAGCACAACTGAAATACTAAAATTATATTGAGTCTACAAATATACACATTTATGCCTTTCTTTTAGCCCAACTATCTGTTTTTAGACCTTAAAGCTGCAGGACATTTTTTGTATTTGTTATTGAGAGCAGATGTGCCCAATTCCAATCATATTCTATTGAAGAATGTCAGGGTTGTGAAAAGTCAAATGGTGAATACCTTTCAATCTCCATTATTATTTCCTCCACTCAATTGCCACAGCAGGGAGACTACAGTCGTTAATAGAGACGTTCAAAATATTCAAATATATTACAGATCAAAACCTTCCTTGTGCTCTTTCAGTTGCCTCCTTCCACTCTTGAAAACTTTTCTGGCTATGCTGCTGATCCAGCCTGGAAATGCAGCTGAGCTGTTGTCCAAACATGCCAACTATGGACACTGAGGAGATGCTAGCCTGGTTTATAGTGTCATCTAAGTCAGAAACCAACCCCTTTCAGAAAGGTGTGATAAGGCAGATGGATATGGTGTTTCCTGTAGATGTCCAGGTCTCTTTCCCTGGACTTTGCCTTGCCCACATGCCTGCATCAACCTCTGCCTTTGCGGAGAAGGATTGCTCCCAGCAGCCTTGAATGGAAGGTGCCAAACCCAGTTGCAACATGGTTTAAAAAAAATGTTTTCTCTCTGAAATATGTGCCTGGCAGTGACTGAAGGGGAAGGGAGCAGTGCTGGATGGGGAGGGGCACAGGGACAAGGCCTGTGCATAAGCACAGAAATACAGCCTCAGTTTCCCCTGCTGTGCTCAGAAATGGTTCAGGGATGCACTCAGGTCTGTCACAGGCCAGAAAAGTCTGGGTTTAGAGCTATGACAAGTTCTTCCCTTTCCTTCTGGGGCCTTGGAAGAAGGATTATGGAGGAACATGTGATTAATGCCCTCTCTCTGGGAGGAAGAAAACATGATTGTGCATTCTTTCCTAGTTCCGTCCATCATCTTCAGTGATGCTCATGGGGAAGCTTATTCTTTCACATGCAACATTTGCAGAACTAATTTCCAAAATAATAGGAGTGGTTTTAAATAAAGCAAACATCATTTTGCAATTATCTGCCATGCTTTAGCGTTTATTGATTTTTCTCAGTCAGCCAGGGAATTTTTTTTCTCTCTCTGCAGAGCTGCTATTTAATACAACTGTTCATTTTTTTTTCTTGTCGGACTTTTTACACTGAAAATGCTCAGTGTGTAAACTGTTGCCATGTTGTGAAGACGGGGGATTGGAATTGTAATTGGGAGATTTTAACGAATGTATGAGCTTTGCTACCGCTTCTTGTCCTTTCTCAGTCAGGCCCCCATGTCTGCTGCAAATGCTAAATGTTTCTTCTTTTTATTTCCTGAGTTTCTAACTGAAACAAAAACCAGGCATGGAACGAAGCTCAAAATCGTTTCCAGTTTGGAAAGGAGACGTAAGTAAATGCAATATCCTGGGACAGGAGGCTTCTCATGTTCAAGAGTACTAATAGTCCTGAGGACAGGCCTGCCAACTGGCTTTAGTGCCTTGGGCGTTAGGGCAGGCCTGCATACTTTCTCTCCAAATCAGTGGTTTTTAGGAGACTGTTAGAAAGCACCACTATTGAGAAATGGTGCCAAATCCAAAGCTATCAAATTCAGCACTTGCCACTTCATCCCTTCCTCCAAATATTGAACTCCCATACAGTGCTGCTCTCGCAGTGCTAGGAGCCCTAACATAAAAATGCTGTGAGCTTACACAGCACTGACAGGATGGTTAACACTGTGCTCCATTAGAAAATGCAATAGCTTGGGAAGAGATCTTAAAAAGAGCTGCCTGCCCCTTAGCTTTTTCAGAAAGTAAGCACAAACCAGCAGGAACAAGGGGAGTTCTCTGCATCAGCTCTCTGTGGTCTGAGCCAGGCTAATCATCACAATGTTGGTAGCTGATTTATTTTTCAGTGATTAAAATACAGATGTGATCAGTGAATTCAACACCTGATGCTAGAAAGCCTTGTGACTGTCAAAGTTGCTCTATCTGACATTAGTACCAATGTCCTGAGCAGGACTTCCAGCTCCTGCCAGGCAACTCCAGTGATGTTGGGAAAGCCCCTAGACTGCATTCGACGCAGAGGTTGAGAGGGGTCATGGCTACCGAGAAATGAACTTCTGCCTCTAGGCAACATTTCTCCTTTTGCTAGCACAAGCATTGCCAGTTCTGTTTGCCACATACTTATAGGGAGATGGGGACATCTGGGACTGGATGTGAGCACCCTCAGCGTGGGGAAAGTTGGCTGCTCCCTTTGGCAGCAGTGGTTGGCTTAAACTGATTATTGAGCAACATGTTTAATATATGTGTGCTTATCTCTCCTTTACATCTAACAGCAGTGACAGCCAGCTTCAACTCACAGAAATGTGGTGGACATGAATATATCACAGCATGGGAAGTTCTCTGATGGTGCAGGAATAGGGGCACTGAGCTACTTAGAAATATGTGTTTTAAAAGCCCATACCCACTCTCAGGGTGAGTTAATAGGACAGCTCTCACCAGAAGGTTGCTTTCTTTGATAGATGAAGGACTATCCAGGGAGCAAACTGAGATATACATTAGGCTCTCACACAAATCTAGGGAGTCTTTTCAGTTGGAGCAACGCTGAAGATTAAATATTATAGTTCACTGAAGGAGTGGCAGTGAAAAAAGCCAGAATACAGTTACTTAAAATTTCACTGAGAAATATGGAGAACAGTGTTTAATTAACCTTTTTCTCTGATGCCTCAGAAAAAGCCAAAATGGATGTGTTTTCTTCACCAGCTTTTGGGAGACCTGTAGGACAGTTGTTCCTTTCTTCAGTGTGAAGTGCAATGAGACATCAGGGATATCTCTTTTTTACATCAACTCATAGGCAATGGCAGCAAGCAGCCTGGACTTCTGTGGCCTCAGCTTTCACCTTTCTCATCTCCATGAGATACATGATCAGTGTTGGGTTGTTTATGTGGTACTTGATTCAGATTGTTTTTTAAAAAGAATCCCTTGGAGCAGCGAGGTGCATTGGGAGAATGCCTTGAGCAGAAAATGTTCATCAATTAAAATATGATTTTTTCCTAAGGTAAATATTCAGCATTTTTCGCATGAAGATGAGCTATATCCCACTTGGAAACATTATTCGGGTGTTTCACACCTCTATTTTCCTTCAGGATGCGTTGTCTGCCCCAAGCTTTCCTGCCTCTGTATGACATCTACAGTCTGTGGGAGTCTTATGGCAGCAGGAGCTCTTCAGGATGACAGGGCTCATTGAGCTGTTTGGCTGGCAGAGAGCAGCAGTGCTGGGGGATCAGCTGAAGCTCTCTTTTCTGAAATTAATGTTTATAGCTTATGTTTGTTTGTTGGTTTGTTTTTTGTTTGTTTTTTTTTTGTCTGAAGAAGCAGACTTTTTTTGGTTTCATTTTGTATATATTCTTTTTGGTTTGGTTTCTAAATCCATTCAAAAACTATTGAGAAAAATATTATTTCATGATTAGAAAAAAAAATCAAGCTGGAAAAATTTGACCCATTAATCTAACAATATTTTCCCTTTGTAAAAGAACCAATGCTGCAGGGGAAAAAGCTGCCCTTGAAGCGCTCCAGCATATGCCTTTGAATCTCTTTCACATGAACCTCTGGAGCTGCAGCCAGAACTCCGTATTTTTACAGAAGATCTGTCCTAAGAGGAGACTTCTCAGTGTTAGAGCAATGGCCACCCAGCAGTGGTGCCAGGAGAGACCTACATTGGTACCAGGAAAGCCCTAAATGGGTGATCCATAACACATGGGGTAACTTGAAAGCAACATCACTACCCCACTGATCGAAGTCTGATCTAGGTTTTCTTTTATGCACTTGGTGTCACAAGTGAGCGTGTTGATGGATAGATTCCATTTTTTCCCTCTCTAAAGTAAAAGACCACTTGCCAGGGTTGCTTACAGCTACTGCTGGCCTCAGCAGGCCCCAGTAAGGTGAAAGGTCCTTGTTCCCCCAGAGGACTGACACATTATGATGGCTTCATTTGATTAAAAGGGGATGTTGATCATTAGTTATGATCCAAATTTCTTTTTTTTGGCAATCATTCAAAGTGTTCCCAGATGCCCATAAGGCTGTTGTTACCTGCAAATAAAACATATCTTTATAACAAGGACATTAATGTTAATGAATAATATCAAAATGTGCCATGTGCCTTTTCCAGGCCTTTTCTGCATTTTGATGGATTGAATGATGGAAGGGAAACATATGCTTTCCAGATTGAACCCGAAATGCTCACTAATTCAGAGTCCATGCTCCCTCAAACTGCAGCCAAGCAGAGAATAAATTGAATAGTGTTTGTCATCCTCTTGGGATTAATTATTGAGTTTTAGAGGTAAGTAGCTACACCAGTGAAGGTTACCAGTCTGTTTTTTAACATCTAGTTAGAGCATTGAAGGAACTAGGAGAAAGGAACTGGCTGAACACAAATAACTTGGATATTTCTGTCCAGAGTAAACTGGGCAACAATGAAGGAGGTCAAATGTTCAGCTCACAAAATAATATGCATGTATCTACTTTTGTCAGTGATTAGTTCAATTGCACGAGGAATGGATACTCCCTTCAGGTTAGCATTAAAAAGGATTGACAGAGGAACAGGAAAAGTCTTTGAGTTTTTTATAGTTAGTGCCATAGTTGACCTGAAGCTGGTACTGGTTTGGAAAAAATGAGTATTGTTCCCTGAAGGACTCATGTTAACCTTGAGCTTTGGACTTGTAAGAAAAGAATCTTCCATCCATCAGACAGGACAGGGTTAGGACACTGGTCCCCAGGGTCCCCTTTGATTATGTGATGATGTTTTAAGGAAATTAGCTGATGACTGTGATAGCGAAAGGGCTGGATCTGAGCTTGAAAATTAGGCAGGTTTTTTTGTTTCATTAAACACACATTTTATCAGGAAGTTGAAAAGATAAGGTCAAGAGAGGAGGTCTGTGCCAAGGGTGACAGTGAAAAGGTGATGGACTAAAAGATATAGTCTGATTTAGCCATTTTTGAGAATAAATAAAAAATGAGCACTTGAAAAATGAGTTAATTAATCATCATGTCTTAGCTATTCAAAGATCATTTCCAGTGATCCAAAAGGTAGCTTTTCTTTGTTTACTGTGGTCACAAGCTGCAGAACATTATAACCCTTTGCTTATTTTTGGTCCTTCATCAATATTGTTACAGAAACAGATGAGGTCAACTGAGACACTGTGAAGGGTAGTAAGTTTTCAATATTTTTTAGTTGTATCTGCTTTAGCATTTTGGCTTGAAGCAACACTGTGCTTGGAAGTGAGTCCCCAGACCATCCCATTTACTGTGTGCTATTTCCATTCACAGAGTAGAACTGGAGTGCATGAAGTAGATTGATTTTGGGGTAGACTCAGCTGGAATCTCTGCCCTAAGTTTGTACCAAGGGATTCCCCTAAGGGGAATGTAGAGATCCAAACCAGTCACAATTTCTTCATGCAGCTTCAGACCACGTTTTCAGTAGGGAAGTTGGGTCCATTGAGCCAGACTCAACCTAATCCCAAGGAACCCCCTGAACTGCATAAAATACAGATGGAGAGGTCTCAGCACTAACTGATTTATGCTTTATGTTACAAATTTAACTCAATGCCCTCCTACTCTCCCTTTTTCAGTCCCTGTGACTGGATGCTCTTGGCAGTTGACTTGAAGCTGCCTCTCCAAAGCCAGCTCTGGTCTGCTAATGATTCTGAAGACAGAAAGACCCACTTTTGCAGTCCAGGCATCAGCTCCTGATTGCTTTTGGTGGCACTTGGTGATAACATGAGTGCTTGTGACTTATGAAGGCTGAAAGGGAGCAGAGACTTCTGTTCTGTTCAATGTGGAGGCAATGATGTAGCGTGAAGCTTTGGGTCATGTCTTAGTGTACAGTGATTACAAGAAACTAAGCACCACCATTCATTTGCCCTCGTGTTTTACCTTAGTCTTGACTGTCTTGTTTTGCCAACTGATACTGCAAATACCACTGTCCACCTCCCTCTCTCAAGCTCCAAATCAATGTCCATGGACAAAATGAGACATTGGGGCAGAGAAGGAAAATGTTCCTGGGGCAGAACCAGGCTGTCCAATCAGCTCTGCCTTCTGCAGCATCTCCTTTGTTTGCTTTGGTTTTATTTTTTCCCTCAGATGTTAGATTTATCAGTGCTGTTTCAATCTTCTTCCTCATTTAAGGGTGAACATCTCATCAGCTATAACTGAACTTCCTGAAGGCTCATTGGGAGAATATAAATCCAGCAGCATTTGCTCTAGAGACCATGCAACTTTGGGAAATGTAAAATAAGCAGACAGTCATGATGCCCTGCAAAATAAATTTCACAGGCTACAGTCAGAACTTTAATTCCAAACATTGTTGTGTTTCTTTTTTTTTCTTTTTTCTTTTTTTTTTGGACCAGATAGCAGGTGAACTGAGTCTGACATCATCACAAAAAATGACCCATAGAGTAGATCTATTGAAGACTGAAAGCTATTTATTTTCTACATATTTAAAATTTAAAAGATTCCCTAGACAAAAGTGCAGAAGAAGTCAACAGAAGAGTGACAATATACTGACCTTTGTGAAGCTCTGCTGATGGAAGAACCTGGCTCAACTTAATATTTATCAGAAAAAAAAGCCCTCACCCAACCCTATCCAGGAAAAAATAAGTACAATAAACTCCCCTTCTGTTTTATTTTTGCAATTCTGACACCAGGGTTAATTTTCTTTTCCTCACTAGCTGTGCTTTAGAAAGAATGAAGCTTTGTTAACAGCTCAGTGAAAATAAACAAATCATCTATTTTATTAGGCACTTGTCTTCTGCTATTATTTCCTTATAAATGACATCAGGTGAATAAGACACTAAGCAGTAGGCACTGGACACTCATGCTAATTTGTCAGAAATGTTCTCTTTTGCCTACCCTGCTTCTTACAGCACTTTTTCACAGAAAGACAATGTGGTTGCTACCAGTGCAGATGTGTTCACAATCTATAGGAGTCTGGCCAGATGCATTAACAATCATAGAAAGCTCCATCGAGCAGATAATTGACTGTGTTGAGGAGTGGAGAAAAAATAGTTTTAGATAGTGTTTGTCTCTCTCTCTCTTCCTACAGCCCAAAATGATTATGTCAGCCATTGCTTCTTTCATCCTTTTTTTTTTTTCTTTTTTCCCTTTTCCCTGGAGTTATTTCTTACAATTTGTGAATAAAACTGACATAAGCCAAATGGTCTCTGTGAATTGCTTGATCTGCAAAGGGATCTTCTACGCGGCTGCTACAGAAGAGAGGTAAAGCCTTTCTTTGTTGTAATAACACGTTAGGGAGGAAAACTGCATGCATTGATTCCTAATTTCCCCAAACCTTTATTTCCACCATGTTAAGAAATAGAATAGGGCAGTCTGAAGTAACAAACACAGCAAGTCAGTTTTCCCTCTGAAAAGCAGATGGACTATGAAATATATTAAGCCATTATTCCACAATTATCTGGTGAATGACCCCAAACCTGGATGACCAGTTCCTCAATCACCTGCACAGATATATGTATATTAAATTTCTGTTTCAAGAAATGTTTTTGTTTGTCCCAAAGGATCAGGATATTACAGTTGTGTGCCTATTGCATATCACTTATTAGAGAGCTGTTATGTGTTGTCAACTGTGAATACTGAAATTATGCTGAACTGTGTGGTTTAGCATTTATCACGTGTATAAGTCAGTTCCCATGCTTATATTTACAGAGTTCATGTCTTTAGGGGTATATGTAACTTCTGTATGCTGCTGAAAGATGCAGTGTTAGTAATGAGTTTTTCCAATGAAGAATATGCCAGGGGAATCTTGGTAAGTTTCTGGGTTCCTGAATACTGGTTATGAGCTCACAGACCAATCTTTTTCTTATTATCGCTTCTCTACATTAGAAATATTTACTGAAGTCAAATAAGTTGCCTTGAGTTCATATCAATGAAAATAAAATTGGAATACTGAGCATGGTACTTTGTCTTTCTCATGACATTATGTGGGTACATAATGAATAATTTTTTGGGTTGAATTCTTTCGCTGAGTTGTGCAGGCACTTGTGGTCCACACTGTGGGAAGAACGTGCTGGCTTATATGTCAGCTACATCAGCTACATCGGCCAGTACGAAGGTGGTACCTACTGTCCCTGGCTGAGGTGGGGTAGCAGCACCCATGGAATACATTGCACTAACTCAGGAGAGGTGCTACATCTGTTCAGTTTTCAACACTTGTCACTCAGTTTTGTTTCCACACCAGAAAAATTGTAATGAATCAAGAATCAGGAATTTAGTCTTGGCTTTTGTTGGGCAGAAGAGACCAAGTCTGATAATCTGTTTCCTGAGGAATACTTAGCAGAGAAACTTCACCAGACGTGTGAAAGGCTACAAGTTGGGAGATATATTTCTAATTGTTACAGATGAACTTTAAAGAGTTGTCAGGGAGAAACAAACTTGCTTCCAATAGCAGGCTTACAGGTTATTTAAAATATTTCATAATTATTTTAGGCCTCAGCAACAAAGATAAATCTGGGGTTTTTTTTAAGGAGTAAATTTAGTATATCATATTTGCAATAAAATTTGCTCTCTCAAAGGAGTTGTACCTCATGACTGGCAGCCTCTGTGACTGTAGGTTAGGGACCTGCCTGTCATTACTCATCAGGCGAAAGGTGTGGAAGCTGCTTATCCAAGGGGATAAAACCTCCCTCTCACACAGAGCAGAGCGAGATCTGGAAAACCATGACAGAGTGACTGTGAAGGAGCTCAAATCTGCTTCCACCTAGTTAAAATATATTTAATCTCCTTATTCATTTATAGATTAATCAGCTATCCAAATATGCTAACACCAAAGTTGTCTGTGCTTTTGATAACGAGTCTCCTATTGGATTCCTTATATAGGTATCCTTAGGCTAATGTGCCTACATTAGTGGAGAACCTGTTTCCTAACAGACTATACTTTCACACTGTTTTCCTCTTGTCTGAGTGTTCTCCAAACATGGAATAGCTGCCTTGAAAAAGTGTCAACTAAAGCCTTCAGAAAGGTCCTTGTGATCCTGGGACAGCTGATGTGTCTGGCTGATACTGCAGATGGGAAGTTTCGTAGGAAGAGAAAGAGGGTGATCATATACAGATGTATGGACTTAGGCGTCTTCCAAGGGAGGGGTCAGACATCACACGGGGTGGCCAAAGGTATTACAAAAGGGTTCAAAAGCTGAACCACAACATGAATAAAATATACGACCAATCCCTCATATTTTGTGTACAAATAAGTGTTTACAAACCAGGCACTTTTCTGTCATGTAATAACCTCTGCTTGTGCATCCTCAGTGATGTCAGCATAGATGCACATCTGCACCTATGCAAAGAATTAGATATGTGAGAGCTTATGTCTCCAAACTGGCTATCCATAGTAAGCTTGTGTTCAGCAGTGTGAATGTAAATGGCTGACTTCTGTGCTCAGTTTGCATTTGATTTGCAATGGGATTTCCCTTAGCTCTGGCTTCTAAATGGGAACATAGTGCATCTCTTTCTGGTTCAGCTTCAGTCTCTTCAGCTCACCACACTGAGACTATTCAGCATCGGGTGCTTCAGAGGGAGATGCATAAATCCCCATATTTAGCAGAGTTAAGGTATTTATCACATGGGACAGTTTCGTACTCTCAAATAGATGGAGATTAAACACTGACAGATAAAGTTGTACTACCTTTGCAATGTGTTACTTAGCTTTAGCTCTTGTAGCAGGCTAGTTTTGTCAACTTTTTAAGCATCCAAGACATCTTTCCTGTGACAGTAGATGACACCAATAAGATGTACTACAGCAAAACCCGTTGCCTTCTTTCAATATTGATATGGTAATTTTTCCCATTCCCATTTTTTGCTTTGAGCACCAGGAACCAAAAGCTTGCTCTTGTGGTCTGTCTACACTTGCAGTGGAAATTCTGAACTCTTCTCCATTAATTCCAGGTAGGAGAAATCTTTCTCTGATGGAACATTGTGGGTTTCCAACACTTAATCTACAGTCACTGCTGAGATCAACAGACAGTGCTAGCACAGATCTCCATTCTGGAAAGAAGACCTCTCTTTCCTTTCACAAGAAACAATTTTCTGCTCTTTTGCTTATTTTTATTTACCATACTTTTAGCTGTTAAGTAATAATAATATATTAATACAGTACTTTGGATTTTACAAGGAAAATGAACGGTGATTTAGTTCATGTCTTTTTAAAATGTCCTATTAAAATGGAATTAAGTGGTAAATGCATTTATAAAATAAGATCATCACTCTGCTTTTAGCTAATAGAGACCATGTATTTTTGGGCATTGATTTAATAAATTCTATCTCTCATCTTTCATATGCAGTAGGAGCATGACTTCTATTTCTGATGGAAATACAACTGTGACCACAGTCTGTATTTGTATCATGTCACCTAGGATGTGTAATTGTGGATTGGCAGCCTAGAGTTCTGGATGCAGTAGAAACAAGCAGCAGAAGAAATGCTCCATGTCTCAGAGAGCTTACAGTCTACGTGTTGCACAAGAGATGGGAGAAAGATGTAAACAAAAAAGTGGGAGGTTGTGGAAAGCCAGGACAGTATTGCCAAGCATGATGGGCAGCCTCACACACTGCTCTGATCTACCGAGGCCAGACAGGAACTTCATTGGTTCAATAATCACTAACAAAGGTGTGAGACTGGAAGTTTTTGAGAGTAAGGAATCTTTGAAAGTGGTCCTGGTGGGTAGCTATAAATATCCTATGGGGATGTGTTTTTCGACCTTGCTGAAAGGTCTGTAGTTTAGAAAGGTCTATAGATATGACATTTTCCAAATTCTGTCCCTTTCAAAAAACTAAAAACTTTGCATTGGGCAGAATCAATTGTTGCTGACTGAAACTAGAGTTTAAGTGAAAAGTGTATTTGTACATTTGAACACAACTTTGAATTCTGATACTTGCATACTAAAAAGAACAGCACTGAAACTGGAACTACAACTAAATGTTTGGCGAAGTCTTCACAAAAGCTTAGTTTATCCATTAAAATCTGAAACTGTAGTAAAACTTAAATTAAAAAAAAAATACAGTTTCTGCAGTTTTTATTGTTCTACTACTGAAAATTGGCAGTAGTAATTCACTTCTGTCATTTCTCAGTTTTTAACCTCTTGGGCCTTGGTAACGGATTTTGATCTAAGCAGAAGTAATCAAAGTAGATAGATGTACATTAAGTTGCTACAGGCATTTTGGCACCATGATCATGCGTCAGTTGTCTGTTGAAAGGGTAAATCATACTTGCTCTCTTTTCCTTCTCTCTCTCATTTGGCCCGAGATACCTGCTGCCCGAGTAGCTTGCAATTGTTCTCAGTGCTACTGTTTTGCATGATTTTGATGATTTTCACCTTGGACCCCAGGGTTAGACTGTCTTCCTGCCTGCTGCACTCATAGCTAATGTATAGGCAAAAAAAATCTGCCAAAGGGCCACTGACTAAAGCTTTCAAAGGCACAGCAGTACTCCAAGTCTGTAAATCATATTTTTGGAAGCACCTCTGTGTCTTTGGAGTTTATTATCTGGGCTGTGATCACAATGTAGGTACTCTCACTTGCCCTCTCTGTATTTGAATCTAGACAGTGGCATCAAGGGCACCAGCCATAGGTGCAGAATGAAGCCCTAGCAGTCAGTAGGGTGTCTACACCAATGTGAAGGTTATATGAAGGAGTCCTGGGCCATTGGTATCCTCATCACTCACGTGCAGACTACTTCAAAGGTGGGCTGCAGTGAAACCAGACTCCTTTGGTGTCTATGTCACTACTGAGAACATCCATTCAAGAGACATGCCCACTTATATTCAAGACGGCAGTAGAAAATAAACAGATTAATTAAAAAAATATATTCCCCAAATTTGCTCCAACCCTCCCTGTTTGACCCTCTATTTTCAATCACTTGAGTGGTACCACTTTTCAGTCCTGTCATAATACTTCTGTGGTGTTTTTTTCTCCCCCCCACCTGCAGTTTCTGCTCACAACACTTATTATTTCACTGACAAGCCAATTCCTCTCAAAAATGTAAGTGAATCTTCTCTCTTTGTCGTGAACTGTGTACAGATGCCAGGTCCTGAGGTCAGTGCTGCACAGATACAGACTAACAGGATGGCCCCATGCTGGTTGCTGTGCAGTCAGTGGTGGTAGTTCCACCATAAAACCTACTCTGGGCTCAGGGGTCATTAAGAAATGAAAAGGCCTCTTTCTACATCAGACTACCAAATGCTGCTAATGTAAAATGAAAGTAGAAGTGAAAGAAACAAGCCATGAAAGTATGGGTATATAGTTAATTTATTATGGCAGGTCTATAGCCTGGCTCTAATCCCTCGTTTGGAAATCAAAACCAGACTGCTGGAACTCACCTGCCAGACTTGATCTGTTTCCTAATTACCTGTGGGTTGCTATTTTTGTTTACCATAATAGCACAATAAATATTGCTTCTGCCTTTGTTTATGACCTATTTAAATGATGCAAATATCTTGAAGAAATTCTGTTTTTAATATTGCTCCAGTGACTAGTTTCTTTCACCTCCCAAAATAGAAGCCAATGGATCAGGCCTCCAGCATAAGACGTATTAGAGAGAAAAATATTTTAGTATGTTGCCAAGCTTCATGTCCATAATGATCTTCAATTTTTAGTTTCTGCAAGTGATTAGAAAATATGGGGGATTTTCTTTTAAATATCAAGCCCATTTCTGTAAGGAAAGATCCAGTAGTCAGAAAAGTTACAATTAAAAGCTTGAAGTCTGATTATCATTGCCTCTTTCTAGATAGCTGAGAAGGGACAAAGGGCTCTTTCCCTCCCTGGAAATCCTGTAAAAAGGAGGTTTGTGAGGTAGGAGCAGACTAATTCATACACTGATAGAAGTGCCTGGGTGGGGCCCCCATATGTATGTGCTTAAAGATTAGAATTGGCTCCATCTCCTCCATCATATACTGTGAATCCCACTATGATTTTATGAGTTGTTGGGGAGAGAAATTAATTCCTATCCTGGGCTCAGAACTGTCTCACAGTATTTCAGTGTGTGGGTCACAACACAGTAGAGAGAAATACACTGTTTTACCCAGCACTTGTTTGCAGATGATGCTCACGTCCTCCTGCTCTCTCATACTACTTGAGTGCCTTTGAGACCCAGCATAGTTTTCATGTGTTGAAGAAGCTTCCCATTGCAACCAAGATCTACTGGGTCCCACAATTGCGTTAAATGGACCTTAATGTCCTCTAACCATGATATGGTGAAATGAACCCCTCTACAAGAGAGGAAAGAGTACTTCTGAGAGGTTTGGGCTACAGGTAACTTGTATAAACTCCAGGTTGTGGCAACTGAAAAAAAGAGAAACACTTCTGTGCAAGGAACATTGTGAAACTTCTCATCATAGCTGCTTTTGTGTCTGTGTTGGATGAGGTAATTATGAGCCTAGCCCAAAACACTTTGCACGCTAAAATAGCTCTTTTCCCTTTGGAAAATCTTACTGAAATGCTACCATCTGTAAACAAAGTAAAATAACCCAAATTGCACCTCCGAGAGCCTATTATCTTGGGATTTGGTCACTCCAGGTCACACAATGTTCTATGTTACATCCTGGTTAAGGTGAAGTAACCATCACTATAGTATCTTAAGTGCCTTTCAAATAAAGCAATACTAATAAGCTAATAATAAGGTTTTATAGAATATATACCATTTCTCCACTTTGGGGCATGGTGGAGTCAAAACAGACATTTTCCTGAGATAATCAGAAAGCTGGAATGGTTTCATTTGTCCGATTGAACAGTTATGTTTTCATGAGTTTTACTTTGCTAAATACTTAGCAGTTGCTGTTTATGAAAATAAGAGGGAGATGAAGAACCCTTAATTTTTCATAATAGCAGGACACTTCTCCAAGTGACCAAATTAAGGCTGTATTTCAGAGTCTGATTTTTACACTTTTGTATACTTTTAAATGAGTTATTCCTGAAAAGCAGTTAACATCTTATGGTACTTTGATAATGTACAACCCCCCCAGTTTAATTTCAGTGCCTAACTGGTGTGTTTTTCTTATAAAGAAACAAAACAAGACTTGGAAAAGGCAATGTCCATCTCCACATGCAGAAAGTAATAGAAATTTCCACCAGCTGTAACCAGAATGAAGGATTCGTGAAAGCCAAAGGGAAAACTTTGCAGTCTAACATTTTAATGGGTCGTACCACTTCATGTTTTATGTAATCTGATCATCTTGTTCTATGTTTTTAACTTTATAGCTAAACGCCTTTAATTTGGACTTTGGAATCAGCAAAGATATAATCAATTTTATTAGCTTCTCAATTTTAAAAAGCTTGTAAAGTTTATATTTGAACCTGCAATTGAATATGATCATTGACTTTTTTCCTTCCATCTAAAACAAATTCGAGAATGCCATCATTAATATGTGAAATTTTACAGAGGAGGGATAGTTGAAAACATATGAAATGTAGCAGTTGTAGACAACTGGTATCCTTTCTTGAAGTCTTATCTGGCAAGATGTCAGAACTGAATGTTATAAATTACTATTTTATTTATGAATCTGTTAGGAAATGTGACTCCTATAACTGATCTAGTAAGAAAAAAAGAACAATTACAAACAAGATTGTTATTTACTGCTGGTGGGAAGGTTGACATCAATAAAATGGGAAGAACTGTAGGGAAATAAACATATATATGCATGATCAAAATTCATTAAAAAAAATTCCTTCAATTGTAATTATCTTCACTATGTTTTTTACCTCTGGCAGATTTCCTTAGCCTTGGAAGCTGTAATGATAGCTTTTCACTTAAAGAGGAGTGATAAATCTGAAATCAACAACTGTTACTATGATTGGTAGGTTGCTGGAAGAAAATGCTTTCTGTGCAGCATCTTGTCCAAGATTCAATCAGGCCTCAAACCAAAGCATTCCAGTCAGGCAGTTCTCATGGATTTTTAGTAATGAGCAAGATGGGGTGGGTGGGGAAATATTTACCAGTGTCTCTAAGGCTCTTGAACTTTGTGTTCCTTTGCTTAGTTGGTTTACTATTCTCAATTATTACAACTGTGATTTTCAGTAGATGACTTCTTTGCCCATATATAGTCCATGCAACATGTGACAAAGTACAGCTTGAAGCAGCAAGCTCTGCTTTTCGCACTTGATTACTTGTGTCAACTTGCAAATCGGTGGAAGATGTACAAACTCTCCTTTACTACTTATGATGAGGGAACAAGCTCTTAGAGAGTTCAATCATTCTAGCTCCAATGGCTCCAGGCCTTAGGGAGTACATATGCGTGTGCAGACACACAAGATAGTGACCAAGTACAAAGACAGATGCTTCAGCTCCCATGGTGTGAAAACTAAACTTGGGCACGTTTCTGAAAGATATGGTTTGAGTTAACAATAATGAAGAAAGAGTAATGAAAGTCCATGAATCTTTTGTATGCCTAACTGTGAATTTATTGTCATTCTCCATGGTTTGACATTGACAAAAAAGTAATCAAAGAACATTTTCTTTTCAGCTAATATTCAGTACTTCATCTTCATTTGGATATGCCAATTTTGACACTTGATTTTAGGTGGATATTCTAAATGAGAAAATGAAAGAAAAAAAAAACAGCATACAAAGCTACCATCCCATATGAGACGGGGTGGTTAATTTCAAGGTATATTTTTGTCAGTGTGATGCTGAGCATTTCCACAAAGCCATGCTTCCCTCCTTCTGTTAACAGGACTCAGTGTCTGCCCTAGACCCTGCACTAATTTTCTGACCAGACAGTGTATGATTATACACCCTCCTGTTGCATGGGCCATAGTCTTCTAAAATTAGGGTTGCATATTTCTGTGATGAAGTGGCAAAATTTACACAGAAATCTGCAAAACAATTGTTACTCCTACATCCCAGGGAGAATAAGGCAATTTGCTAAAAAACAGCATGAAAAAGAAGGACAAAACCTGTCAACCTTTGCAATTTTATCCATATTCACATATCCATAGCCACAAATTCTTCATCAATTTGTCTCTTGCCCTTTAGTTTATCTGCTTGCACTGTAAGAAATGTTTTGCCACTGAGAGCTCTGAAAAAGATCATTGGTATTAACGATTAGTTTAAAAAAATGCTCTTGACAAATCTTCCCATAGAATGAAAATTTGTGTTGTACAAGTCTGTGGTAACAGAAAGTGAGTATTAACTATTTTTAATTTGCTTTTCTTTGGCTAGTACTGGATGTTCTGTTTAAATGTCTGAAGTGTCTGAAGTACAGCATTAAAAGAACAGCTGTTTTATAAAATATTTTAGTTCTTATATCTTTGACAAGATTTGCATTGAAAATATTTCTTTATAGAGGACTGTACAATATGAATATTCAAATATATAACAGCTTATCTTCTAGTAGAAAGGTCAGCCCAGATGAAAATGCTTCAGGAAAGAACAACTGATGTATGGGAAACTGATTTACATCCACTAAGGGGGAAGCTAACTTTGCATATTGATTGTAATAAAATAATGACCACAGTGTAAAATGGGAGTAATTAAATTTAAGAGAGGAGAGCTGTTTTAGATTTATATGAGAATTAAACTCCAGTATGTATCTAGCAACCTATGAATACTGTCATTGAATTTTTCCTACTTATGCACTGATAAATATCTGTGTTTCAGATGCATGAGTTTGTATTTAAAAATATTAAAAGCACAGTCATTTCAAGCATTTTGTCTTGTGTGAGACTTGGTGAATTAGAGCTTAGTTTGTGTTTAGATCTTAGACAAATGTTCAGATATAGGATTTTAGGAGAAAAAAATCCATGGAAGTTTTTGTGAAGACACCTGTTTATTTATTTTTCTTTTTTTAATTGTGTATTTTGAAGTCTTGTGCTTTGAGAGGTAAGGAGCTCATCTGAAAGACAAAGCACCTTTTAGTGCCCAAGAGAGTAAGGAGGAAGGAAGAAGCTGGGACTCGCAAAGTTCTGAAGCTTCTCACTGCAGTCAGGGAGCAGGAGACTGGTCAGAGCCCAGTATGGTCAGTACACATGTGGAGATTTCTAGCACTCTGCAACAAGGAAGCAAGATTAGCCCCACAATGTCATTCCAGCCATTCTTCATTGTATGCTAAACATTGGTGAGAAAAAGGGGAGCTGAAAGCCATAGCACACTTCAACCCTGGCTTTACATCCTGGACAGAAATTTAATTTAGCTTGCATTTTGGCTCTATAAAATAAACAAATCTGTACTTCAGAAATGTCAGTTAAATGACTTTTAGTGCTTTTAGTGCGCTCTTCATGGAAGACACTGGATTTGTATTGATTTACACCAGCTGATGAGCTGGCACAGTGTGTATTCTCTGCAGCTTTTATGAGATAATTAATGAATAATTCAAACTGCAGTGCTTCATATGGTGGTTGTGCCTCAAAGAGGGAATGACTGCACCACTGTGTTGAGAGAGATGTTTTGAAGACTCTTTACTTTGATTGCAAAATTCTGAAATGCTTCTTGGAAGAAATCCAAACAAACCCAAAGTACGGCAACTTCTGGTCAGATTCCCACCCAATTCCAGTATTTCAGATCTGAAAGCTTTCAACATTTTTATGTGTCAATGCAATTAATATTCCCTCATCAGCTCTTCAAGTTGACATATATAATGTCATCAGCATCAGGCATCCTCCTCTCAGTTGCTGCTTTTCTCTTTAACTTTTCCAGTGCAGGCAACAGTCCACGTGCTGAAGTCTATTTGGGATAGTAAAAACCTTACCTTGTTCAGATGGCTTCTTCCCTCTTTTTCCTAGCAGGATGAATGGAGAATTTTGGACAGAGCATATTCCTGGCCTTAGGCTGACCCCATCAAGGGACCAGCTGTAAGACACTCCACTATTGCTGTGAGCAGATTTTGATACACCACTGATCATCCCCAGAATTCTGTCTTCACCCCCAGAATTCACACTCTGGCATAAATAATTTCTGACAGCAATTGTAATGCAAGTGTAATGATGGTGAGAGGTGCCAGTTTGACAGATCTGGAGAGCTGCAGCCTATGAGCCTCATTCTTCTCTTTCATGAGGACACAAATCAGGAATTTGATCCATCCCTATCTACAACATCTGCATACACAGACTTCTCCCCGAGCTGGAGAGATCTGCTCTGAAGCCAGCCAGATAGTTTTTAAGCAGGGTAAATATAGCCTTCGGAGGAAGTTTTCCTGTGTAAGGAAGCCAAAGTTGCCTCTTTACAACTGGTTTCCACAGTTCAAACACCAGTTTTCTCTGATACATAAATTATTTTACTGGAACACTTTAATATCCAGTAATATTTTAAGTGAATCATGCAGCTGACAGAAGGTTTTTGTGCTAAAGAAGTATGCAGCTGTAAGGTTGAAGGGAATATCAATGGGTGATGTTTTCTAAACCTCTCTATTCTGGATTCTTCTATCCCTCCAAAATTGGGCACAGAATTTAAGACACAATCTTGTCAATTCTGAGAGGGGCTGAATAAATACTTAATTTCTTTTATGGAACAATCCCCTTAACATAACCGGAATAAGAATTGTTTCTTCTTCAAAACACTGTGTTTGACTCATCATAAGTTTGAGATCTGCAGTAATTCTGAGTTCTTGCCTGCTGAATTGTTGCCCAGCCACAAATATTCTCCACTTCATATCTGCGTTTCAGTTCTTCTGAAATGGAATTTATCTCACCTTACAAAACCCACTCAAAAGCTAAACATTTTTCTATGCAGTTCTTTGGGCTTCATCTAGCTGCAATGCAGAGACACAGGAGTCTCTAGAGGGCAATTCACCCCAGCTGTCAGAGATGCCTGGATTTCACATGAACTGTTGTAACTTGTCCTTCAAGAATTTCATCGTGTTTGGACTGTTTCTTCTCCCAAGATCCCACTGAATTCTGACATTGTAGCCTGAGTGCTCATCAACATTTTCACCTTGGTGTCATACATGTAGGATATAAAAATCCTATTTATAGTACCTGTCTCCAAATGGTCTCCTTTATTGATAGGTACGCTTAAAGTAGGATTTCCAATTAGCTGTATAAGACATTGAAATTTTACCCAAACTCTGATTCCCTATTTTGTTTATAAGGAATAGTGTCTGTGTCAGGACATCTTGCAGGAACTATTTCTATAGTCTCTATATCAAGGAGACTGGCAACCATGTCTGAAAAATAAATTTGGTGATCTTGATGTGATTTTTTTTTTGATATATCTAAAGAATTATCCTTTTAATATCTTCTATTCTTTTGTATTAAAATTATTTTAAATAATGATTGAAAAGGAGGCTCCCTGATCTTCTAACTCCTGCTGTTAAAGTATGAGGAGATTTGCTTTTCTGAGGTTCATACAGTTATCCATGAATCCTTAAAAATAATCATGGCTGGTTCAGGTTGCTTAAGTTAACTTCTTAGCAGTGAACTTGATGATATGCAACTTCTTTCAGTCTTTAAACATGTTTTTCCCCTTTCTGATCTCTTTTTTTTTTTTTCTTTTTTTTTTGTAAATGATCTAATTAATTTTGTGATTAACGCTGACATAGTTAAAAATTATTGCAAGCAGTGAAACAACTAACAGTATTGGTCTGCCTTCTCTGGGAAATTTTCTTCTTGATAAAGTGTGAATAACTGTTTTCTTCAGATTGCTAATGTGTAGGTGGATTTTGTTCCTGTATATTCTTGCAATAGCTTTTCTAGTTTCATGCATATGTTCCTTTTTCCCATCTTTAGTTGCTTTTCCTGGATCTCAGTTTATATGATTCCTTTTCAACCTTTTCATCCTTAAGACATTCCTAATGGAGACATATCAGCCATTCACTCTACTTTTGCTCTATTCCCCTCTTTCAAGTTGTCTCACTTAGAAAATCCTATTTTCTTGACTTTGATTTCCTGTTCCTTTCCCTGAAAAGATCTCCCAGTTCCTTGAGTTTTTGCTTTAGCCATGATCCCTGTTGTGCTATTGTCCCTGTTAAAGAAAATTCCATGATTTCTGCTCTGATCTTCTCAGACATAACCTAAACTAACCTCTCCTTTTCTGCCACTTTTGCTTTCTGAAGTAACAAATTGTCCTCCAGGTATGCTGCAAATATACATTCCCATCCCAACTGAGAGTTAGTCAAAAAAAGTCACTTATCTGTAGCAGGTCTTGTTTTTTGAATGCTTCAGAAGTTTGCCATCAGAAAACATCACTCACCTCTTCCTTCTTGCTATGTATTTATAGTATGTTGTGGTGTTGACATGCCCCTTTTCTGTTCTTATTTTCACCAAGAAATACAGGAGATCTTCAGATATGTTTCCTGCCTTCTCCTGGATATCAGAGCAAGTATATTTGCTTGTTCTTTGTATAAAAATGAATTTCCCTGATTTTTAATTTCTGCTTTTTTTCCTCACGAAGTTTCTGAACCAGTATTCAGATCCTGCAACTTAGCATACTGTTTCTTGTGATGAATCTTTGCAACACCACTTTCCATTAGAAAGCTTCAAGGGGGTCACAACAGGAATATGAGCAGATTTAAAATTGAATATAAAATTTTATAAATGCTACAGAAACTTAAGGATATTTTGTTAAAAAACCTTATTTTTCTGGTCTTATATCAATGATAGTAGGGGACATCTTTTTGCTATTATTCCTTCCATAATTTTCATTCTGGATTCTATATTCATTTTGACTCATTAATTATTACAAGATATAAAATCTTCACATTATACACAATATCAAAAAAAAAAACCCCAAAACACAAACAACAAACCCTACCACTGAATACTGTATTCTTTGTAAAACTTTTTTTTTTCCTGTTGCTAAGGGTAGAGGATGCACAATGATGAAGAGATGTAAAATAAGTTAATGTACGCATTTCTGCAGAAATAAATCAGTCACTAGAGAATCATTCTCTTGGAAACCAAACAGTGCGGGTGAGTAAAGAGGTTTGGGAGTAGGGATAATCAGCCATGGCTACATCTGCAGAGTAAAGACCAACAACAGTCTATCCCAGAGCATTGTGTAATACAACAAGTCTCCCCCTTAACCTTGAATCTATCTTTGTTTGAGCAAAGTCCATATTTAGTTCATATTTAGTTCATTGCTCCAAACACAAGTGTTAGTTTATAAAAAAAAAATAAAAGGTCAACCTGAGTCCAGCTGACCCCTTTCTTGCTTCCCCTCATGCTCAACTTTTTTTAAAAAAAAAAGCTCAGTATGTTACAAACAACTCATATGTGAAACAAATCTGGACATGAGCAGAGAAGGAATGCAGCATGATCTTTGCTGCCATTTAATCTTCCATTGTGCTTCCCATGAGACCAGACTCCAGCTTCAACGCCATAATTAAATAAAGAATTATGAAACACCCCCTGCCTCAGCTGGAATACTCTCTCTTCTCCAGACTCCGCCTGTGAATATTGGTCAGACAACAGTGAATATCCACAAGAAACTTCGCCAGCATTTCTCACATTGGAGCTCAGATTTTATTTTCTGCTGTCCTAAACAATCAGATGATTGCTTATGGCTTTCTTGTCCTCTTCTTTGTGCCTTCTTCAGGGATGTTTCTTGAGGTAGCATGACCCTCTAATTGCTGCCATGGTTGATGTCACCTGCTCCTGGCTCTTCTGTCTTCACAGAATATGTCCACAGGGCTGAAGGAGGCTTGAGTTGTCTTGTGCTCTTGTTACAGCAAGTTGGGTAGACCATTACATAGTCAACTATTCCTCCTGATGCAAAGCAGATGTTAGGGCTGCTTTATTTCTTCCCTGGTTAAAATAATTTTTGTTGGATCAGGGGACCAGGAGCATAGCCTCTAGTCAACATCTTCTCATCTCATGTTTTGTGTTTCACCCAGAGATCACAGAATCATAGAATGGTTTGGATTGGCAGGGACCTTAAAGATCATCTAGTTCCAATTCCCCTGCTGTGGGTGGGGACACCTCCCAGTAGAGCAGGTTGCACAAGGTTCCATCCAACCTTGTCTTGAGTCCATCCAGTGATGGAGCATCCACAACTACCTCCTGTCCTAGATCTCATCCTGCCGTTCAAAAGGGTTTTCTACATTTATACCCTGTTTCATATTGAGCATCTCCACCGCTCCAAAAACCAGGTTCTGAATGAGAAATGTCTCAGAAGAAAATGAAACCTGTTGTTTTGGTTTCATTTGTTGTTTGGCTTTCATTTCTTTTTATTACAGCTATTATCACCACGATAAAAGAGAAGACAACATCTGTTGGAAATTTCCTTGTATATAAAGTGAATTAACAAATGGGTAAATACAGTGACTTGTAGTTAATACAATGATGGCTTGCAATGGAAATTTATGAATCTCTGGAAGTTCAGTCTATCAATTCTTAGCACCAATAGTAGCTTCGAGTTCAAACAGATGCAATATCTTGAATGCACATATCCAGTAGGATGTAGCGATATAGGAAAACTGTTCATAGACAGGATATGACATCCTTTGAGTGGATCATGCATATATGCCTAAATACTGAAATCTTCTTTCCTGATTCAAGAAGAGAGCATTGCGTTGTCTGTGATGTCAGGAATGCAGATGTCTGGAGCATGAAAACACAACAGAGAGAACAGACTCTTCAAAGCCACAAAATTACTGGATGTTTTCACTATGCCTGGTCCTGAAAGTAACACTTGCTTAATTTTCCTGCTAGAAAAAAATGCAGAGAATTACAAAGTTTTAAATTAAGGCTGGTTCCTTTAGTACTATTTTTATTTGATCAAACTTTATTTTAACTTGAAACTTTGCATTTTTAAAAATAAGAGGACCTAGAAGCTTTTTTTTTTCAACTATACTCTCTCCTTTCTTTGCCAAATCACATATAACAGCTGCAGATTTTATAACATTATATAGATGTTCAAACTGGCTGTAAAAGATTAAATATAATATTCCAGTGCAAAGAACAACTGGTATAAAGAATAACAAAATTGAATTGACTAAAGGCTGTACATTTAATCTACCTTTGTTAATTGAAACCTTCATCAGGGAACAGAAAGAATCTGTTTTCCTTGCAAGGTGCTGTGGTGGAGGTAGTAGTTCTGGAGAAAAAGTACAATGTGAGCAGAATTCCCTCTGGAGATATCTGGCTTGAGAAGAAGACAAAACTATAATTTTACTTTAGCTCATGGCTCCCCCTTAAGTAGGTTGGGAGTTAGGGAATTCTGTAAGAAAAGAAAACCTGGAGGCCATTTACTGTTTTGTTCCAGCTCTGCAGTCCCACTGGGACTCAGCTATGTGCCAACATCATAACAGATAAGACAGTGGGAAGACAGAGCCAAGAGTGAATAAGCTCACAGCTTGGGGATACTGTGCTAAAGAAGATACATTTTGCAACACGCACTGCTCTGCCCTTTTGCATCTATTCTACATTTAACAACATATGATCTGTTTTCAAGATCACTTCCTTCTGGAAGTCATTCTCACAGCCTGATCCGTGGAGGTGTTAAGTGCCTTGAACTTCCACTGACGTCAGCAGGAGCCAAGCACACAACACCTGAGATGGGGCCCAGTGCCCTCCCCAGACACCATCCCAGATGCTCTGATGACATTTAGACACTTGCAGGAGCTGGTCTGTACTTTAATATCAGCGTATCTGCCCCTAAATGTTCAGCTCTCTGCTTCTGTTTGCAAGCACTTCTATGCACACAACTATAAACACAACTGCTGCGTCCTGCAAATATTATTTATCTGTGGCTTTCATCAAAATCAGGACAGCTTACTACCTGTGGCATTTAAATGCAGTTTCTGGACTTGCTGAAGTCTCCCATGGGCAAGCCATTGCTTCTGCCATCTGAGCAAGGGTTCAAAATGGACTTTTTACACTGCCTGGACCAATTGCTAAAGTAACTGAAGGACAATGTAATTTTGAATGCCTTCTTCCTGCCTTGCTACTTGTTCTTCCTTCAGCACCACCAATTTTCTTGGTTCTCATCTGTCCCTAAGCTTTAAGTTCTAAGCTGCTTGAAACCATAGAAGAGCGGACATGGCATTCTTAACATGTGTTGGGAAGGTGAAAAACACTTCCTTCATGAGAAGGTCCAAATAGACAGAGATTCCTCCAAGGGAAGGAACAAGTTTCCATCATCTTCTAGAAAAATGAAAATTTTGCTGGGTAACCAAGGTGTTATTTACATTTCATTTACTTTTTGTCGTGTTTTGTTTTGTTTTGTTTTGTTTGTTTGTTTGTTTTTCCTAGTATGATTTTATTGATTTCACATCTGAATATAAGTTTTCAAAATGCCTTGGCAAGAGACCCTGAAGCAGAATGAACTCTCAGAAAAGATGAAGAGCAGAAAAAGGGAGTGGAGGGAAGAAGGAATGGGAGTATGCTCCTTTTAGAGAAGAGGACTGAATAAGTGTGTCACCATGCTGCAGGCTCCAACTGCATTGCCCAGGTGCTGCCAAAGTATCAGAGGGGAGAAGAGGTGATGTGAGGATGAGCTCGGAAGAGTTCTGATCAGGAGCTGAGATGAGAACCTCCCCATGCAACTAGTATAGTCTCTGATGAAACTATTGCCATCTCTTCTTAAACCTAACTGGTTGTGTTGAGCTACACGCCTGTCTGAAAAGCTGCTAAACCTTCAGCAGCCCAGTGATGGCAGGAAATGGAGCTGCTCTGTTTTCTTGGTCCTCGCTTCTGTTTCCTGCCTGGTGATTTCAGCTAGGCTCAGCAGTAAAAATCATGGAAATTGCATGTCCCTGAATGCCTCCAAGCTTGGATACTGAGCTGGAAGTGGTACAATGAGGAAGGTATAATCATGACTTCCTCAGTAGCCAGTCCTAGCTACAGGAGAAGGAACGGCCCAGAGCTGTTGCCAGAGCATCCTGAAAGATGAGAGTTTTTTCAACAGTTAATTATTCAGCTTTTCCAAGCTAGTGTTATGCTTCTTTTCCTTGGCCTGCTCCCCCAAGAAAATCCTGTTTGTTTAAAAATATTGCTTATGAGTGGGGAAGCATTGCTCTTTCTCAAGTATCCAGATGGTGCAGTTTAGGTCATGTCAACCAGATGCAGAGATTCCAGGACTAGCAAAGACCCAAGTGGTGAAATCATATGTTCCAGATCATCAGCTGAAAGAAGACTTATAAATTGGAATCTGGAATTAGTTTAATCATGTTCACCTGGGGCTGCATTTGAGCTATTTAATCTCTCTACTGGACCTGCATTGCTTGGGCACAGTACTGCACGAGTGGGAATATGCTTCACCCAGAGCAAAAGCAGTTTGTAACTGGTCAGGTTGTGTCTCTTCACTATCCACCTGTCCACTCATGATTCTGGCATCAGCATGAACAGAACAAGTTGGGTCTACCTACTTCTGCTACTGCCTTTCATTTCCTAGGTTTCTGGGAATGTAGCTGGATCTGTAGATATTAAAGGTTTCCTTAGCAATTATTGATTACAGACTGTTTTGTGTTTTGTTTTTTTTTTTTTTTTTTTTTTTTTTTTTTTTTTTTTTTTTTTTTTTTTTTTTTTTTTTTTTTTTTGTTTTTTTTTT